>JAAGNO010001609.1:0-57302 GCA_033439905.1 Ceryle rudis
CCAGACCCACCTGGATCTGTTGCTGTGTGGCCTGCCCTGGGTGACCCTGCTCTGGCAGAGGGCTTGGACCTGATGATTTCCAGTGGTCCCTTCCAACCCGTACCATTCAATGATTCCACCCAGAGAGCAGCAACATGAGTTATTTTTTTTCCACTGCCTGCGGTGAGAATCTAGCAGGATTTTGTTGATGCTGAGTGAAGTGACTTGGTAGTATGGTGCTTTGATTTCATGGTACTCGCATACAGGCTGCTTGTTCCTCTTTGGAAGAATATACTTTAAATATTTATATGCAGTTTTCTTTGACATTTCTATTGAAAATATTGTCAATGATAATGATTAATGTATTTGATGGCAGTATGCGAGTATTCAGGATCTTCAAATACGCCTCACACCCTATGGTCCGATTCATCTTTAGGGGGCTATTGCTAAATGTCGCAGCAGTGTTTTGATGGCAGGTTTCCTGCTAAGAAGCAGTTAGTTTAGAGGTAAGAGTCAGGACAAGGCAGCTGAAACCATTTTTCATTTCCTCTTTTGAATCCATTAGTTTCCAAAATGCTGTTACGTTATCTTTTGTAAAAAGCATGGGCTTTTGCATTCATTTTGCAAAGCTTGTGTTCCCTCCAAGCTACAGGGTGAGTGACCTCCCAGTTCTACCTCTGCTCTTTATTTATTTTAATTTATTTTTTTCCTCCTTGTTTTTAGCTAAACAGTAGTCAAGTGGTTTGAATTTTGGTTATAGCATATGATTTAATTACAGATTTTTTTTGTATAATGTAAGTTTAACTCTTGATTATATAATGAAATACAAAATAATTTTTTGATTTTGTAATAATTATATTTTGATCAACTTCAGTGCACAGTTGTGCTCCGAATGTGTGTTTAGGTCATCTGCTAAAAATGAGATGCTGACATGCAGTCTGATCAAACAGATGAGAAGAGACACTTAGAATATTTAGGTCTGTATGTGCAACTGAGAAAATTACCTCCCTCATTTTTTTTCATCAGACATTTAATATGGATAATAGTAAACCACCTCTCTGTCCATCCATAATTGCTTAATTTTCGGGATGCGTGGTTATTCCATTTCACCCGGAACACGTGTTTGTATTAGGCATTGAAATGCAGATTGGTAATGGGTTTGGCTGTGTGATTATCTTGTAATAGCTGTCATCATGATTTTCCTGGTGAAAGGCAGGAATTTGTAAGCATCATCTTCCCTCCTTTTCTCACCTTCTGTGAGAACATGCATGTAAGTTACAGCTGCACAGCACAAGTTTTAGAGCAGCTTTTATAAAGGGAAGCTCTTGAGAGGCTATTTCTGTTGTATTTGCAATACTTGCTATATTCATTTTGATGCTTATTAAGACGTTAAAAAATATTGGAAATGGATTTTGTTGCATTTCTATTATTGAAGGCAAAACTGTACAACTGATGATAAAGAAAACCGGTGTGATTGGCAGATAACGTCAGAGATTGTGCTTGGTATTTGCTTCTGTGCTGAATAGGATCCCTTAATGTGTGAATCTGAGGTTTGCCTGAACCTTGCCCGAGGGAAGCTGAAGGAGCTGCTGGTGTCACACAGGCCTGGAGCTTAGCTGGAGATCCAGCCATGCTTTCCAGTGTGATCATGGAGATCAGTTGTTCCATTAGATACTACTCATCTGTCAAGTTTATTATGTTTCAGTAATAGAGTATTTAGTATTTTGGTTAGAATGTTGTTCCTATTTTAAACGGGAAGAAGCTGCAGTCAGTTGCCTTACATTCGGGAGTAGGTCTTGCAGTGTTTGGGAGTGTGAATTCGGATGCCGTAGCAGCAACAGGGGACTGTGTCTAGGTATTGGAAAAATATATACTTGTTAATATTTCTCTTGCAGAGCATCTGACGAGTAGCTGCTTTGTCTGAAATAAGATAAACAAAGGCCTGGAAGGGAAAGAGCTTAAATACAGGCTTAACCAGGTTCATAAATAGATGTTTTAGGGAAGAGAGAACAGTATTATATAAAGGACGCTTACTCTGGAAATTATGGCAAGAATCTTCCTGAACAGCAATGGAAACTTGCTTGTTTTGTTCTGTTTTGTTTTTCCTTGAGTCACACAGCTCAGAAACAAATACCAGAGTAGCATTTGGATGGTCTTACACCCTGGCAACGAGTAAATTTTTCTCCCTCAGGCAGTGATCCAAGCACACAGAATAGTAGCACAGTGAATCTCTCTGGTAGGGAAGGACTGGCATGTCCTGACCAGTCCTGAAGGACTGATCCAGCTTGCTGTCCCAGTTCACTGCGGGAATCATTTTAAGAAAGAATCATACCAGTCTATGAGAAAGGACTTAGCTGCTCTCAAAAGAATATATTTGCATGAGGAAATGCAGCACAATGTTGCTATCCCACGTGACTGCTTTCTGCATCACTTAGAGAGAGAAGGCCGCTGCAGTGGTGTCTGAACTATCAGATCATTTCCTCAACTGTAGCCAGGAAGAGATTAATAGTTCTGCTGTGCTCACTGTACTGCCACCGGGGGCTCCAGGGAATGTGAAACAGCAGGGCATGAGAAATGTGTGTTGAGGATTTTTAGAAACTGAATTTATTTGCAAGCCCCTGTAATTCTGCTCTGACTAGCTTTACTCTGACTAGCACTTTTAATTACCTCACAGATTAAACTATTAAAATTAAACTGACTACATGTGTCAACTTAGAAATGCTTTCCCCAGGCTAGGATTAAGATACATGGGTTAAATTAAATTGCTGTTATCTAGCAGGTGCTAATTGTGTGAAGAAACAGAGAATTTCCCTCTCCACGTTTGGCAATTCTACTACAATTCACAGGAATTGATTTTGCCTTTTTTAGAATTGAAATGGGAAATATAGCAATAGAAATCGATATCCTTCTGGTTTCACTGGAACTACCACAATATTAAGTATAGGTAAGAGTCCAGGTATATGTTATTTCTAAACAAGGCGGGCCCTTAGACACTTAAAAGGAGGGAAAGGTGGCAAAAGTAAAGAAAAAAGAATGCATCAGACTCCTAGTTCTGCTTTGGGGATTCCTGAAGAGATGGAAGAGTGGGACATTTTCCATCAAAGGGGGTATCTACAGCACCACATGTTTTCCTCTGGTGCTTTGGTGTGTGAGGTACGTCAGTTGTAGTCCAGTCCATGTTAAGGACCTCAGAAACAGTCTGCCACTAATCCAACTTGGCCGGTTTCTCCTTCAGCTCTCTTGGCATATCACTGAGCACAGACGCCATCTTTTTATTTACTCTTGCATTTACAGTTTACATTCATTCTCCTTTTGATTGCCTGGACTCTTCTCTGTGGCTTTTCTCATTGAACAATCCTCATCCAAGCAGTGCTGTGGACTTAAGGTGTATCTTTAGAGCTTTCTTATTTGGTCTTCTATAAATGCAGAGATACCAACTGACATGAATTCAGAAGTTTTAGAATCTCTTTGGAGAAAGCTATCAACTCTTGACATTTCTAGTCGTTTTTTTTACAGCTCAAAAAGAGATGGAACTCTTCTTTTTGCAGCTCTCCTGTCAATGTTCTTACAATGTTATCTTCATAGACTTCCTCAGAATGATGGTCTTGATTTGTTTGACTCCCACTTTTTTTTTCTTTACATAAAGAGAAAATGTCTACAGTTTTCTATCTGATGCAGTGCATAAAAAGAGACTGCTACTGTTCCTAGGCAAATGACTCTGAGTCACCCGTCCTGTCCTCTCGGCAGAGGAATCTTAGCTGTTCTCAAAGCAACTTGCATATGACCTATCATTTCTTTTTTGCTAGTTAGGCACAGGTGAAAACCTCCCTTCCTGTCTTGTGACCTTTTTAAGAATATTTATTTCCATCCTCATACATTTCTCAGACAGCTACTGTTATGTGCCCTCTGTCCAACCTCCCCGAGTTTGTCTCCAGCTTTTAACAAAGAACTATATTCCCAGGGGGGCAATATCATTGCTTGATATATGATGCACAGTGGAGAAAGATGCTGGAATGTAAATCCTGTTTGACATTTTTCTTACATTCTGGGGAGGTGATTTAACCACTGAGCTCTTCTTACACCTTCAACTCAAGTATTTCAGTTGTCTGGTTTGTGAAGCGACTTCCCACACAGTTACTCCAAGGCAGTGGAGGGGCAGGAGTGAGCATGGGTCAGAGGTTGATGCAGAGTTTTTGAAGGCTGAGGAGAAGCCACCGCCTTTGCCCTCACAGATATCCAGGGCCGAAATTTCTCCTTATACACAAGGAAGTCCTTTTTTGACGGAAGCTACATGAAAAGCATGAAAAACGCCGTGTTTGGAATTTTTTTCTGTATTGTGTCCTGTGTTGTCATTGTGTCCCTGCACAACGTAACATTTTCTGCTGCAAGTTTTTCCTGTTGAAAATGTCCTAAATATATCCAGCTCAAAAGAGAATGCCTGTAGTGAAATCCAGTTTTATCAGTGAAATGTTGCATGAGCCATTTCCAAGTGCATCTCTTTGATAGTGTGTGAGGGGAAATAAAGCAGGATATTTGATCTGACCTCTCTTGATAAAGTTTCTCTAGTGCTATGCTCCTAATCTGTAGCTCTGGGTATAGAGCAGTATTTGGCATGTGGAGAGGTAAACCCGGAGTCATTGCGTGGATTGTTTACCAGGTTTAGTGGTGACTCTTCCTCCAGTAACTTCTCAGTTTACTTGGATTATTGCAACGGGACACTGTGTAATGGACAGAGACTAATAGGATCTAGAAGGCTGCCTATGTTCTGTTTTTTTGGCATGACTAGGAATATTAAATAACCTGAAAGTTTTGCAGTGAGCTTCAAGAGGAACCTGCTGTCGTGAAGATTTTGTGGCTCTTGGTGTGCGCAGTGACGCGTGCCTGGATTACAGCTAATGCTGTAAGAAGCACAATTGAGTCAACTTCGATGTTCCTAGTGCGGTGAGCTAAGGGACGTTAGCCAAGCTTGCCTGCTGACAACAGCATTACAAGCTCAGTTTTCTAGTTAAGATTTATCAGTCTTTGCGTTTTCCTTGGCACTGTATTAATTAAACAACCGTGATGCCGCTCAAGCTGCAGATCAAGTCCAGCAAACAGGAAAGAAAGTGAATCATAACGAGGCTATTAACCCAAATGAGGGTAATAAGACATTCTAAGCCTGTCTCCTATTCTGGGCTTTGAAATTCTTGTTGAATCAGAACAAGACTGAAGTGTAATCTTTGGTCCATTTCAGGTAGTTCTGATTCCAGTGTGGAAGGTCCTAAATCAATTAATATTAACACAAGCAGCTAGATCACCTAGCTTAGGTCATGTTCTCCTTACATTTTCAGACATCACCGAGGCTACGTTTAGAAACTAAAGAATTGGTTTGGTCGTAGTCGCTCGGAAATTGCAGATAGATGCTCAAGAAACTGCTGATGAGAGGAGTTGACCTCCTTTATCCCCAGTGATCTCAGAAGGGATTACAGGTAAATGCACTCTGCACTGAGCTAGCTAATTTCTGTGTCAGGGGAGTTTAAACAGGGTGAAGGAGTTAGACTGCAGCCAGGCAATTGTGAAAACCTTCCTTAAACTTGTGGGATTCATTAGCTTCAGTGCTGTTCCTGATGGTGCCCAACAGGTATCGCACTGCTCAGATCACTTTATTTACCTTTATAAGAGTTCCTTTGCTGTACAATTGCAGAGTTATTAGAAGATGTCTGTCTCTTAATGGTTTGTAGTGTGCACCAGAAGAAAAAACCCACTTAAGCTAAACTCTTTATAGTGATTTACATGGGAGACCATCGTGCTGCTTTAATGAGTTATTATGTGAACATAAATCCTAGAATGATGTTTCCATATATTTCCACCTGAAATACTTTGTCGAAAAGTAGTAGTAGTTGGTATCCTCTAAGGTACTAGGTATATTTGAAAGAAAAAACCCAAAATTCAGTTGTTTTCTGATACTTTTATACATATGAATTTAATTGGCAGGTTTCATTCTCCTGTCAAAAGTAGTTCTAGTCTGTTTAAGTCACTGGTGCTGTTTTCTCCACGCTGGCTTTACTGGAGATTGAAGCCTGTTAGTGTGCAGTAGCTCATTTTTCATTCAGTCAGGTGGTCTTAGAGTGACCAAGAATGAAGAAAACAGCATGGAAAGAGAGAATGGGCCCTGACACATTCGAGTATATATTTTTAAGATAAAGGTTTGTTTTGCTTAATGTGGTAATTACAACTAAATAACCTTTAGACCATAATTGAATCCACTGAGATTTGATTTCAAAGTAACTTTAAAGGAAGTTCTGTAACTTAAAAAATGTGTTCAGTTAATTTAACGGTTTAATACATTTAAATTAACTAAGTAATTTAAAAGAAAATGACTTTGAGATCTCTTTGAAACTTGCTACCATTGGTTTCTAATGGGACTTGAATTCCTTTCCAGATATTATCTGTTTCGAGAGGGTGGCTTCATGTTGCAATAATCCTTCTCATTAGGTTTCAAGGATATAACTCCTTTTTTTTTTTTTTTTTTTTTCCCTTAATAACATACTCTTGGCAACTAGTACAGAGCAGTTACCTGGTCCTGTAGTACCCTGCTTTTTAAACATGCCCCCGGAGCTGTGTGCAGCCCCTGGAGCTGTGTGCAGCTTGCCTAGGGGCACTGGCTTGATGACTAAACTGAGGATTCTCAAATACCTGCAATGCTGCCAACGTGCAAAAGGGATCTTGAAATCTCTGGGTTTGCATTTCCTGTACCTAAGAAAAAATATCTAGGGGGTTGGAGATTAAGAAAGAGAAAACAATTATTATTTTATTTTTTTCAAGCAGCAGCTGTTGCACAAAGCATTTAAGACAAAGCTGAGAAGGGCTGCAGCACTGCTCACTGACCTCAAGAAGTCTGTATGCAGTATTTCCAGCCTGATGGTTCAAAATCCTGCAGTACAACCCGGGTTTCAGAAACCCTGGTGGGTTCTTGCTATGTGAGAAGATTGTTTCCAGTGCCTGATGCTGGTGCATAAATGTCACAAACTGCAATTTTAAAAACTGCATTTAAGTAGCTGTGGCTGGTTCTGCAGTGTCTGAAAGGACTAAGCCTGCGGGGTGTCTCATGAGACTTTTTATGTGGTTTTGTTTGCCTTGGAAAAGTAGTCCAGGGAAAGGGGATGTGACAAACTTGCCTTCTTTTGTAACTAGATGGACAGTTGGCAGGCTTCCAGGAAAATGACCGTTCTACTTCAGCTAAGCACTGTCAGAAACCAGTCTTGTCCCATCAAACATGAAACACTAATATTATTATGTTGCCTTTATTAATTTGGTCTGTGTTTTTAGATATTGATTTGTTTAAAGAATGAAGATTGACAGCCAGAAAAATGACTGCAGAAGCTTTAAAGTTTGCTACCATTCTTAGATGAATTTGTACAGGAACACTTTTTCAGTACCCAACTTTTTGATGAGTTGCTCTGTGTATTCCTCCTCCATTAATTTTGGAAGTTTGTAGGATCTCTGAGCACCTTTGAAAATCACTTCTTTTAAGAACACGTCAAGTTTACATTTCCAAACCTGAACAGCCTGAATTTGGTGACAAAACTACATTTCCACCACATTTGCCAGGCCTCCCTGGCAACTTACTGCTGTAAGCTCTCCAACTAACACCGCAGTTCCTTGGTGTTAAGCTTGATTCTGATCAAACTTTACCAAAGACAACAGAGGAAGCTGGTAAATGAGAAGTACTAAACTGCAAAGAAAACAGAAAGCAGCCACATTGTCTCTAGAAGTTAAATTTTACTTTCTAATAGACGTAAAAAATTGCTCAAAGACTTGTTGAAAGGAATGATGGAGTGGGGAACAAATAGTAACTAACAGAAGATTAACACTGCTTCATTTAGCATAGCTGCCTGTATCTGGCTCTAGCAGGGAAACGCTACTCCTAGTTCCTTCTAGTGGCACAGACTCCAAGTACTGGGCTGGAGAGTGACTCTCTAATTTCCTTAGGTTGATGACAAACACCTATTTCTAAGACCTCTTCAGAAATACTTCTGATTATTCCTTATCTTTTAAATAGCACCATTTTTTTTCCTCCAGCTTCCTAGAATGATTTTGATATGAGATCGCATGTAAAATAAGAGAGTGATTTATTGTTTTGGTTCAGGGAGGTTGTTTTGGGAGAAATACTGGAGTTTGTCATCTGGAACGTCACAGTTTCCGTCTTGGGAATGTTGCCAAGGTCTTATTTAAATGTCAGAGAGGTGGCTTTCCAGCCTGTAGGAATGGGCATCTTCAGATGCAATTCTCCCATAGCCTACATTACTGTTCTCAACTGAGTGAACTTCTGAAGAGTTATTTTGTGTTGTGTGTCATCTGGGGCACATGGGAAAATATATTGGGTAGTGTTATTTAGATCAAAATGCTCCCTATATGCTGGTAATTTATATGGCCTTCTGCTTAGATAGTAAAACCATTAGAAGTCCCTTTAAGATTAAAACATACTTTTTTTTTATGTTTTTTTTTTTATGGTTTTTTTTAATGTTTTGCTACCTTTCCTGTGTCAAAGAATAAATATGATGCAGAAGGAATTGTCTCAGAAAATCAGTTTACTTTAAATGGCTTAGTTTGCATATCAGCAAGCAGAACACATGCCTGTTGGCATTTATTTCCTAATTAGCTGGTAATTATTAGAAGGGGCTCTAGAAGTTTACTGCCTAGGTATGTAAAGAATACACAACTTCTGATGGACTCTGGTAGCACTCAAGTCCTGCAAGAGCTAGGGTCCTGCTCTGTGTCACACTATACATCTGGACTAATGGTCAGACTATATCAGAAAGAGCATCAATTCTGACTAGGCACAACAACAGAAAGGTTTTTCTTGCACAGATGGAGAGAACAGAGTTACAGGAGAATTTGGTGGCAAAGTTGGCTATGGGATTCATATTTTTTGATGCTGTCAATTTTAGTACCTTTTCCATCAGAAGACTCTTCTACCTTAGTTCATTTTAGACAAATGTATGTCTTGATTGAGGGTCGAAGCCAGAATGGAGTTCTGTGACTACCATCCTCTGCTTTTTTTTTTTTTAATAAATCATAGGAGGGTATAAAATATGCTCTTTTAATTGGCTATAATTACTGAATATGTTGCAATTACTGGGAATTAGAATTGGTTTGGGGCAAAAGAGCCAATTAGAGTTGGTTGCATTGATGTGCATTTTCACTGAAAAAAAAAAAATCTTCATTTCAAGCTGAATAACCATCTTTAAATGGGAATGTTACTGTATTTTCAAAGATTTTTATTTTTATGTGATTTTTTTTCCCCTCAGAATTTACTGCAGTCAATAAAATATTTCCGTTGTTTTTTTTTAATGGGCTCTGTACTTGACTTCTGAGGCTAGATACATAAATTGATTCAAGCCACAAATGATTTCACAGCCATTAATAATGGATTTGTGCACTGCTAGATCACTTAACCACGGGTTTGATCTGGATCAGGCGTGAGGGGAGCATCACCTTTATGTTTAATTATTCAGAGCAGAAGCTATCTATGTCCACAGAAGTCTTTGGCATCTTTTGTCTCCTGTCATAGACGTGTGCCCATGTTTTCTTCTCTCTCCAGTTGGAATGGTATGCTTTCCCTCTTCCTGGAGGATCTTTTGAGGTTAGCCTTGGGGGAAAGGTCCTGCTGGAGCTGGCGAACAATTTCATGCCAGGGCTAAAATTCAGGAATTGCAGTTGGTTAGGCAAAAACTGTGGGAAAACATGCAAGTTGCATTCTTAGTCCATAGTAGCTTACAAGATGAAGAGACATGGGTGAGGAGACAGATGAAGAATTGTTAGATGCTGGAACAGAGGGAGACAGGACTGGAAGGTGTCTCTCCCATTGATCCTGGAGGAGTATGGAAGGGCCCATCTCTTCACCCTGCCACAGTCTTACCAATGTGAAACCTCATTCAATTGGTTTTGGTTTTGTTTTTTACCTCGAGCCTTGAGGAATTTCAGATGTGTTTTTCAGGCTTCCAGAAAAGTCTCCTTACCAGGTAGTTTTCTTTTCTTGTCTGGGATTGGTATTCAGAGGTGAGGTAAGACTCAGTGGCACTGTGAAAGCTGTGCCTGTGCAGAGGAAAGGTCAGGACTGCGTGGGCTGGAGAGGGAAGGACACCTGACCCTCTATCCCAGGGATGAAGGCACTTACTGTAAGAGAGCAGGCCTGGTTTGGAGTCCTTTCTCCAAAACATTTTTACTTCTTTTACACTGAATATTCACTTGGTAAACTGCTGAGGTATAAACATCAGTTTGTGATCCTGATGGAGCAGGAAAGATCGAACAGACTTCAGAGAGTGAGGAGGAGGAGGCTGCTCTTAAGTTGGCACATCTCTAGAGGATTGGGCCATTTGGGTGCTTCACTGAAAAAAATCTGCCAACAAGCAAAGAGCATTTTTCAAGAGCTGCAAAGGGTTTGGAAAGGCTTGTGATTGCGTTTTCAGTGAGGATTTTTAAGGTTATTTTATTTTAGATGGGTTTTCAGGTTGTAATAATGATTGACATTTTGCAATAGGAACAATTAGCTAACTGCGTGTAATGATTTTGAGGAAAGTTTTCAAAGACTTATAGGTGCCTTTCTTGTAGTAGCTAAAGAGTCATATTGAGGAGATAACTTTAACATCCCTTGCAATAAACAGAATTTTGTAACTGCAGAGCTCAAGGCTGCTTGAAGTGCTAGAATGAGATGCCACATGAAACCCATGGACACTGATGAGCAGCAGTGAGAAATGGATTTCATTTGTAAGGGTATTCCTAGGAAGGCACCGCTCTTTCTCTCAGGCTACTGGGCTTATACACACCTTTCAACACAGTGAGTAATTTTCAAAATAAAATCTGAGAGATACATGGGAGGACACACAAATCTCTCTCTTAATGCTACAAGAATTCCAATCACGTGCAAAATGCAACAAAGATCAGGTGATGGTTCTGCAGAGCTTCTGCCTGCGTAATCACACTGTGACAGAAAAATACAAAGCTCAGTGGACTTGTGGATGAGGAGAATCTTCCTAAAGAAGGACCCTTAAGCTCCATTTCTTAAACTACTCTAAATTAGTTCAGGCCTTCAGTTTGTTTAGCACTTATAGGCGTACTTGAGCTAGTTGTACCCCTTTTTTTAGGGCAATGGAAGTTTGCTGCATTTTGCAGTCGGTTTCAGATCCAAGTCTGTCATGAAACTGGATTTATTATTGAAAGAGTTTTCTCAGCAGGGGATTGTAGAAATCAAATATGAAATCAATGGACCAGTTCATGTAACGATTAGCACAGAGAAAGCTGGCTCTCTGTAAGCTTTTGTGGGCTGGGGGAAGAGTTGAGAATATGGTGATTGTCTGGAAATGAGTTTGGCCAACAAGTTATGAGTGTGTCCCTGTGCAGTTGTTCTCACTCCAGTGGCTAGCCTATTGCTGTGCTCTACTTTGATTTTTATAACCTATGTGTAAACACTGGCTTGGCTCTAATTCTACATGCAAGATCTTGGACTACCAAAATGCTTCTGGCTCTTAAAAACTGCAGTTCTGTCAGCTGGATGCTTTTCAAGAGTTCCTGTTTTTGAAAGGAGAATTTAGAGGACTTTAGGGTTCCATTTGGAATCATCTCTCTGCCTATTACACTGTTCTTATGCAAGAAGAAAGATAACATGAAAGACCATAACCTTGTCACTGACCTCCTTTAGAATTGACAGGAAAGATAATGCCTGAGCCCAGATAATTCCTGCACTCGTTGATGGTTTATACTGTCGAAGGCGCTGGATCGTGGCGAAAAGGTTCTACAACAGGTCTGTATTTACATTCTGTTCCTATAGCCTTGGTTTTCTTGGGGATAGGTTCCATGAACAGCCACACTGTCTTGACCAGAGGAGGTTTGGTGCAGGTGGCAGTGTCAGGTTATGATTCTGGTCAGGCTTTGATATGGCTTTGATGCTAAGGCAACTTTTAGTGCAGATAAACTTTACATACAGATGAAAGAAAGCATTTGAATGTGTCTTTTAACAGTATGTTGAATGGGCTGGGCTTTTGTTCCAAAATGCCACCTTCTATTATAGATACTCTTCTTGCAAGGCACCACGCTGCAGTGGCTCGCTCATACTTGCAAAAAAGAGAAATGAAGCAAAATGTTTTACATTAAGCCTGGCTTCAAGCTAAGTGCTGTCACTGTCTTATGACTACCTGGCAGAGAGAAAACATACTGGTTTACTTGATAGTTCTCAAATAAATTCTAGAAAGTATGTTTTGTGTTATCAAAAGTTACATTGTATAGACAGGCAGTACTCTTATAGCTCCTTGTTCAGGAACTTAAACTTTCAGATGACTATTGGGCAGAATGTGTTTATGCTGTGAAGAGGGAGGTGAGAGCCAGCCGGGTTGCTGGGAGAACGATGCAAACAGGCTTTGAGTTGCCTTACTTTGTGCTGGTGAGATATTCATCTAATTGAAACCTGACTGTGGTTTGGCTCCCAGTGTTCTTCCTCATGTTCAGCTTACATTTTAATTTTGTAGTGATGGTTAAATATTGTGCATTTGACCTTGCTTGCTTTTCTTAGTGGAAACCAAAGTCATTGGAACAATCAAGCGCTAATTAACTAGATGGAGTGGGGAAAAGTCTTGATGTGTTGAGTTCTAGGATTGTTTAACTGTGAACGACTTCTGGATTCATTTTTAAGTAAACTACCTGATATTAAATTGTTACCATCTGTGCCACAAAGATGATTATTATTATGGTTATATTTATTATTAATATTTATTATTTATATTTATTATTCTACCACATGATTATTCAGTGCAGTCTTCAACTTCCATCCCTGGCTACTGAAAAATGTATTTTCCTACTCCTCCAAAATTCGGCCTATACTGTATAACATCCCTGACGGGTGTTTGGGATGCCTGTATGCTTTGGGATATACAAACTAATATTGGGACTTCAATTTTTCCATCTTTAATTATAAGGCATTGTTAGTCTTAGAAAGGGGAGTTTCGGATTTCTGCCTTGTGAAGCACAAGCAGTAAAGCTGTAAACCACATGAAAATCTTGCTTTGGATGCTCTTTTTCACAAGGAGCATAGTTCTTGAAAGGTGTTGTTGCTGAGAGTTGCAAATGGTTGTGTGATGGTGTTTTACAGCAGAACTTTGCACTGACGTACTGAAAAACCCACCCAACGCTGGCTGAATGATTTTAGTGGTCCAAGACACATGATGAAGCTGGTCTGTGTGCAAGGGAACATCCTGGTCCCATCAGATACATGTGGGGAAAATCCAAAATAGAACAGTAAATCTTTTATTTTATTATATTATCTCCAGGTGGCCTGGAGATTCAGCCAGCAGAGAAAAGGGAGCAGGGCACAAAATAACCCAAACATTTGTTTAACTGCTGTTCTTCCATAGGCCCGTGCCAGCTGATTTTGAAGGAGGAGATGGGATGATGTGTGTCTCTTTGGGATGGCGGTCACTTGCTACAGCTCTGGATTTTTTTTTATCCTAAAGATTAGAAAGCACAAAAATTACTTCCTCTGTCTTGGTACAGATTTTATCTTAAATTGTCCCTTTTTTTCTAGAAATCCCAGTGCATCAGGATCTGTGAAAAAATATATACTTTGTGGTGTAACAGTTTTGGATGTGTGCTCAGATATATGTAAATAGTAAATAGCATTACTCCTTTGTGTGCTGTAACATTAGATCTACTGCCTACTGGTTTATAGTCAGTAGAATCCAACTACTTGAACAAAACAATTGACAGGAATTGCCCTGAAGAATGAAAATGTTTACATACAGCCTATTCCAAAACAATAAATAGATTTTCATTCCTTTTTTAAGACACTACTTCATCTTTTATTGGATTTTTAGTCTTACATTTTCTTTTTACGTATGCAACAGGTAAAGGAAAGAATAAGTGGCTTTAGCTCTTGGACAGCACACTAGGAGAGCAATTGAATGTCTGATAGAATGTCATTCATCATAAGTGTTTTCACTGGATGTGTGGCTGGGCCCAAGGAAAATGTTTTTCTTCTGTTGATAAGTAAAGTTGCATATATTTATTATCCTCATCTAGAAAAAAAGTTCTCTTCATGTAATTTATTTTCCTTTTTTTTTTTTTTTAAACATATACCAGGAATTGGACTTGATGATCTCCAGAGGTCCCTTCCAACCCCTAACATTGGGTTTTCTTGCTGATATTTCCTATGTAATTTCGAACCTATATAATTTTGGGGAAAATCTGTCTTTTATATCTGTCTTTTATTTCTGTCTTGCAAGATCAACATGACCCTGTGCCCCATTTCTGAACTATCTAGCATAGTAGGAAGCCATTTCTTTGTGCCTATCAACATGAAGAAAGACAAGATGAGGGTCTGTGGCAGACTGTACAATGAGCTGTAGTATTAACCGAAGAACAGATCTGCTTCTCAACTGTGTTTCTCAGGACATTGGCAGTAGTAGGGAATAAATTTTTCCTACTACACATGGTGTTCTGCAGTGGTTATTGCAGCAGTTGCCATCTTATCCCTTAAGTTTAAACTAGCATGGAAAAATAACTTGAAAACTGTGATTGATAAAACATCAAATTGAAGAGGAACTTGTCTGTTCTCCTAATGTTTCAGTCTTCTGATTTGATTTCTGTAAGAACACTCTCCACTAGTGACAGGTAAATCCCCAAACTAATTTACTTACTTTGTCTTCAGTTACTTCATTGGAAACTAATCTTATTTGGGTTTCATTTTTTGTTTGTTTTTTTCTTCTTCCCTAAAGGACTTGTGCTCAAGTAAATATTACACTGGTGGTTTCAATCTTGACCCTTTGTAATATCATGCAAGAGAATCGTTTCTTAACCAAAAAAACCCAAAACTTATAGAAATTCTACAAGCAAGATGTCTTCCTTTTACATCTTAACAATTCAGGTGTAAAAGAAAATGTTTGTTTTAATTGTTCTTTGGCTTTTTAACTAAACCAATACACAGTCTCCACTTGCATCCTACTGAAAAACAAAACCAAAAACAAACAAACAAAAAAAACCCACAAAAAACCCAAACAAACAAACAAAACCAAAAAAACCCCACCCAAAATCATTCCTGAAAGGCTGTAATTTCTGAATTTATCCAAACTCCAGAGAAGGAGAGAGGAATCAGGTCCTGAATATTTCAGGGAGCTTGCTTGACTGATAGATGTGTTGTGAAAGTGAAGACAGTTCTTTCTCTTCTCTTTTTGTGCAGCTTCTCCTGCTCTGGCAGGGGGGTTGGACTCGATGATCTCTAGAGGTCCCTTCCAACCCCTACCATTCTGTGATTCCACAAAGAAAGACGCTAAGTAGTGTTCAGCATGCTTTTATGGCAAATGGTTGGCTTTTTTAGACAAAGAGGCACTGGATGAAATTTGGCTCAGCATCTGAACTTAGAGCTGCTTTACTTGAACTTACCTTATGACTTTTTGAAAATCACCAAACACTTCCCTCTGAAGTCCCAGATATCAGATTCCTACCTGTATTCTTATCTTTATGTATAAGCTAGGACTATTGGTGCACAAACTGTCCATGGGCATGAGATGTCTGTAATCATGTAATTACTTTGAGATATAATTCATAAAGGTGTTTCAAGTTAAATGCATTAATACTGAGCATGGGGAAAAGAACAGAGAATTTCCTTCAAATGGAGGGTCCATGTGTAGGCCTGTTTTGGATCCTATAAGTTCTCTGGAAGAAATGGAATAATTTCTCCTTAAGCACACTTTGGAATTAGTTTTTCTTCTATAGGCTACAGATGCATAAATAAAAGGATGTACTGGGTGCAGAGGCAAAGCACTGCTCGTGTTTTGGGACTGTTACCAATGTGAGAACAACTATAAATTTTGCCTTCTCTTGTCTTCTGAAGTTCATAGAATCTCAGAATGGCGGGGGTTGGAAGGGACCACTGGAAATCATCAGGTTCAAGCCCTCTGCCAGAGCAGGGTCACCCAGGGCAGGCCACACAGCAACAGATCCAGGTGGGTCTGGAAAGCCTCCAGAGCAGGAGACTCCACAGCCTCCCTGGGCAGCCTGGGCCAGGCTCTGTCACTCTCACAGGGAAGAAGTTCTTCCTCATGTTGAGGTGGAACTTCCTGTGTTTCACCTTCCTACCATTGCCCCACAGCCTATCCTAGGGCACCACTGAACAGAGCCTGGCCCCTCCTGCTTGACCCCCACCCTGCAGACATTTGGAAACGTTCATCAGATCCCCTTTCAGTCTTCTCTTCTCCAGGCTGAACAGCCCCAGGGCTCTCAGGCTTTCCTTCTCAGAGAGATGTTCCAGTCCCTTCAGCATCTTCATAGCCTCCATTGGACTCTCTCCAGTATTTCCCTGTCCCTCTTGAACTGGGGAGCCCAGAACTGAACACAATACTGTAGCGGAGGTGTCACTAGTGCAGAGTGGAGGGGGAGGAGAACCTCCCTCAACTTGCTGGCCACACTCTATGCCCCCCGGGAGACCATTGGCCTTCCTGGCCACAAGAGCCCATGGCTGTCCCACGGAGAACTTACTGTCCACCAGGATGCCAAGGTCCCTCTCCATCAGGCTGCTTTCCAGTGCGTCTATACTAGTCCGTGGTGGTGTTCATCCCCAGGTGTAGGACTCTACACGTTTCTTGGTGTTGATGCAGATGTTTTACAAGCACAAGTTGTACATTCCATTTCCTCTAACTATTCTTTCATTTATTCCCCACTCCCGAGGCTGGGTGACAACGCACACACCACCATCCATCTCTTTAGCAGACACTGACAAGAAATCAGCCTTGTCAGTGCCTAAAAGACCAAGGCAATGGAGGGAGCCACGGGCCGTGTCTAGGCTGCAATCATCTGCAATCTGCTTATGTTTGTACAGTAACTCACAGATGAGACTGGATTTGGACTCACCGATTTGGCCTTTATGGACACACATGGAGTAACTCTTACTGACAACTGAAAAGCTTTGTAAATTAAAACAGACTGGCATACTGGTTTCTAGCTGTTCAAACTTGCGTCAGTTGTTTAAAGTTGCTCTGTGGGAGCAAAAGCCATGATAGAACAGAGTGTCCAAACTCAGCCCTGGTGCTTCACTTTCAGCCCACATGTTTACTGTCCTCTGAAGTCACATAGAAGGAAGAGGTTCCTGCATCCATATACATTTGGGCCCTCTGCTCTGATTTTGAATCAAAGTAATGCGATATTTAAATATCAACAAGATTAACTTCACGAATCACCTTAAAGGAATGTAATTTCCGAGCTCATTTGTGGCCAGTACAGACTGACAGTGCTGAGCCCAAGAGCCAAGCATCTGAGATGTGTCATTGCAACATGACACTAGAACACAGCCAAACCAAACCTATGTGTGATAGATTCTAAATTGCTGCTTCTAATGAAGCATTACACAACATCCATTAATGAGTAGTTTAGCTCTTGGCATAACCTAAAATAACTTTCAGGTGTACCTTTACAAGGGTCAAATCTCTCTCATATGCTGAATGTATAAAATGGGCAGCAGATGGAAAGAAAAGCAGCTTTGTCCACTCCATGCCAGCCACTTTTGTCTTGGGACTGTAAAAAAGCTACATCTCCCACATACCATTTCAAACTGGAGAGAATAATTATTGCTGCATGCTCCAAATGAAACAGATAAACACATACTCATGTATGCAGAGGCTCCACTGAGGATCAGGACATGCCAAGTGTATTGGCATCCTCTCAGTCCCACAGCATCCCACTGCTGTCCACAGAAGTGCTACAGTTCCAAAGGCAGTAAGAAACAGAAATAGGATGGACGTGCTGGAACATCCCGTAGTCTAGGGAAGGACACCCCTTTTGGGTTCACAGAATAACACTCCCTGCCATCACTAGAAGCCATCCTGTAAGCTAGAAACTGGGAAGTTCAATGCCAAGGATTAGTGAATAGCAATACTATATGGCAGGCTGCAACAACCACCACCACCACAAGCTATTCTTGGATATCCAGTTGGCCCCTGGACTTCTTCCCTAATTTTGTGGGGTGTGGAGGGGAGTACTTTTTTAACTTCAGTGGATTTGGATTTTTCCAAGGCATGTCACACAAGTAATGTTCCTGTTAATACACATTATTTTATCCAACACTAAAAATAAAGATGATCAAATACTAATACAGCATATAATCTATCTTTTGAGGCTAAAAGCAGATGGAATTCATGAGAACAGAAAAGAGTTTTATAAGGCTTTAAGACAAAATTAAGTTTTCTGTGATATTTAGATCTGTACATGCAAATGATAAAATATTATCAGACATCTTTTTAGTAGAATCTTTTTATTCACTAGCTCCATTAAAAAAAAACCACAACAACAAACAACCACAACCACAAAAAAAACCCATAATTTTTATCAAAGACACTAAGTAAGGAAAGATTTACTATCAAATGAAACTGAAACCTTATTGTGGAGTATCAGGTCTAGCAAGCACAGGGGAATTGTCTGCAACAGGGTCATATGAATACATTCTCTTAATACCTGAGAATCCTACCCAAGTGCACTATTAAGTCTCACAAATCATTCCCTATTCAGAAATACACTAGAATTCCACAAATAAAAACTAACCCCACAGATCATCATTAACATTTTAAGCACTCTTTTTAAAACCTTTTCCCTTTTTTTTTTTTTTTTAAGCCACGTGGTTAAATAAAACTCTTTAAAACTTATTCTTAAAAAAAACAAAACACCAAAATAAACCAAGTACCAGGTTTATGTAGACAATGCCTTAGCGTTAAGCTATCACAGAGCTAGGCTAAGAGTGCCATCCAGTGGAAAGACATTAAAAAGTAACATGCCTCTGATAATGTATCTGCAGAGGTAATTACTGCCATAAATACCAAGCTCTTATCTTTGGTAATACTCTATCCAACTTCCTAATGGCAATTAATCTTACAAGGAAAGACAGACACTATAAATGTGGAAGCTGCTATATATTAATCTAATAGAGTTGAACTGGGAAAAGGTGAAGGCTGACTAGATTCAAGATTTTTGTACAAGACGGAAGCAAATGCCTTGTATGTGAATGAGACTGTTTCCCTGATTCCTCTCTTTGCATCCACATTCTTCTCGAGTGAAAAAAAAAAAAAACAAGGAGATGCACTCCACAGAATCAGAGGTACGTTTCTCTGCACTTGTAAGCTGTGAGAGATGGGAATACTTAAGCAAAGGGAGATGTGCTCCATGTCACCAGCATCATTTTCCCTCCATTCTTTCCTATATACATAGGAAGGAAGAAAGGGCATCCATGATGCTATTCTACTTCTTCCTCTCTGGAGATCCCAATGGTTCCAAGACACTCTTTCTCATTCCATTATTGTCTTACCAGACTGAGAGAAAAGCTCTGGCTCCACCTTCACTAGCTCTACCTCCCCACCTTGCTTGATCGTAGATTCAACATGGCTTGAGAGAAAGCACTGAGGGGAAAGAGTTCTTTTGTTTTCCACTATATGCTTCAGCTACTGGCTCTTACCACACTAGGTATCACCTCTGCAAATTCGTATTTATATAAGTCAAAATCTCTGTTTAACAGACAGCATCTGCTGCAAAGTCTGGTAGGCATGGGACAGTCTCCCTGCCCCTGCCAATGAAGGCACTCAGCTCTTAACAGACACTGGTTTAAGACAAAGACAACAAATTAACCACATGGTGATTGGAAGGAGCTTCCTGCAAGATTTCTGTGCTCCTGAAAGAATTTCCAAATATCTTCTAACCCCAGTTGCAAAGTAAATCCATACTCAACATAAGATGACACTGTTTTATAGCTAGCCAAATTCAAATCCACGATTGAGACCTCTTCTTCTACCACCTGCTCACTACCTCTGTTCCACATCCAATATTTCCTCTCAAAGAAAAGTGACAGTATTTAACTCCTCGGTTTAACAGTAGCTACCTGTGAGGTAGGGCAGAAAGATCTTCCTTCAGCGTAGTTGTTTTTACAGTATTCAAAAGCACTGTTTTTTCTGGTTAACGTCTTCCAAGTGTTTTTCCCAATATATTGGGTAAACTGGCTTCCAAATCAAATAAGTATTAGTAAAGAAAAGATAACTTTTATATTTCTGTAAGTCTCCAATAGATTTCATGTCTCCAAAGATATTGAGGTGATTACCATGTTGAATATTCTTCTAAATTCTTAGACAAAAAAAAGGGAAGACATCAAAGCCAGAACAAGTACCCACCTTGTTTTAAGAAAAGCACCTTTTCAGCGCTTAGCTTTCCCTGCACAAAAATCTATCAAGGGCTTAGTGTACTGACAATCTCTTTATTCAATCAAAGTCCTTTTTTTATAGCAATAACTATGCATAGTATGAGGTATGGTAGCATAAATGTGTGTAGGGAGTTTCATTATTCAGAACAAATCACCCTTTACAATAGCCTTTCTGTAAGTAAGTAGTAAAATTATTTTCCAACAAAATTTCCTTAGAGTAGAAGGAGCTCACTACGGCAGTGAAGGAAACCTAACCAAATGATCAGTGGCACTACTCAAAAGCAGCTTTTCACTCCACAAAACTGGTTCTTATGGGCGTAAAGGACCAGCCTCCCCAAGATGCAACAGACGAGGTGCACAATTGCATACACAGAATCTCATGTCTAATCACTATGTGCACTTTGTATAATCCTATGAATTACTAAATGAACAACCAGCTGTGGGAATAAGTGAGCAATAGAGTGTATTTTGAAATAAATCAGGTAAAAAAGGACATAAATATACCCCTATAATAAATAGAAAGATAGATCTTCCAATTATTGCATTTGAGAAGATGGAGCTGGTTAAACCAGGAACGTGACTGGAAATTAGAAATATCAGAAAGATCTTTCCTCAGAGACTGAAATAGGAGCAATAATAATCAAAAATTATTGTAAGTCTTATAGGGACATTTTGGATGGGAAATATGGAAGATAGCTGATAAAAATAGAAAGGCATGCCTTGATGCACTGGGTATGCTGTAATTATGAGTGGAATTTTCCTCAGTAGAGATAAAAAAGTTCTTGATTACTGAATCCTTTGAAAGCAAATAGCCACTTTTTTCTCCCGTATTTACGTACCTCAGACCTGCAGCTAGAGCTGCATGAAGAGGGATTTATTCTTTTTGTGCTACACCTTTATTTTAGTGGGAGATTACAGTTCAGTGGAGAATGTATCAACCTTAATATCTAGCAGATTCATGCAACAGCTCAAGAAACACTCTTTCTAAGGGTAGAAGCCTAAGTCTGCTTTTTAGACAGAATTTGCCAAACACCTAGTGTTGTCTCACTAAGTAAAAGCAGCCTGGAAAGTGAAAAAATAATCCTAAATCTCAAACCTGGAAGTAGTTACAGAAAAGTGGAAAGATATTATGAGCCTAGTACTGAAAACACTGAGCACATGTTAACTCGCAAATACCCCCAGTCACTTTTGTGTGGCTACTTCAGGAGCTACAACGTGGCAAGTACAGTTTAAGAATCACAAAAAAAACATATGAAACCAAAGGATGGTTGTTTTTTAAAGCAAGATAGCACCATTCACATCAATAAAGCTGTGAATGCTGCATCAGTTGAAATGAGGATTTGATATATTTAGACAGAAAGGCACCACAAGCAGGGTTCTGATGCCACCTTGGTAGCTAGAGTCACATCAGATTAAACAGGTTTCAAGCTACAGTGACAATGATTTCTGAACCCAGGACGCTGACTCAACAGCCATTCCTATGAAGTCAACATTGTGAATGAAAGAGAGGAACAGAACAAGGAAACATTAGGAATGACTTGCATGGGCAACACAGAGCAATGGACTAGTCTAAGTAAAGTGAATAAGAAGAAATGAGAAAAGCTGAGGGGTAGAAAAAGAGGTTTCTGTTCCTCACATCTCTCAACAGAACACAAAAAGAAGGCTTTCCCCGGTCCAAATTCTGCAATAAGCAAAGGGAGGAAAGATGCTCTGTCTGCACTAAGCTTCCAACTTGTGCTTTTATATACCCAGTGGTTTGTCATTAAAAGCTCACAAAAAAAAAAAAAAAAAAACTGAATAACTACATGGGACAGAAGGTAGCAAGTTAAAAGTAAATAAAGAGTTGTGTAACCAGATTTAAGGAATTTGATACTAAAAGACAAGGGGAATTTAATCTCACAGTGCAAAGTACACCACCTAGGGACAAATCAAAAGAAGGAACTATATATTAAATAACTGCACTGCAAAGTTGGTAAAAAGAACAACTGAGGCTCCCTGAAAGCAGTTCCATGAAGTTACCAGCTCACACTGACAATGCCAGAAGAAAAAACAGGTACAAAGATTCATTGCCCACAGAGAAAAACAGTCACAAAATACAATGCCGCTTTCAAGGCAGGTTTAGGTTATTGCTAAAACAAATACTGCGTAAGTATTAACCTTACTCAAGCTTCTGAAGCTTGAAGAGACAAGCAACCATTAAGTGCAGGGCTCCAGGTTTTCACCATTCCTCCCATGTCCTGACACACAAACCTGAGCAGGGACCTTATTCACCACAAAACAGAGAGAAGAGCTTTTAAAGTATCCCTCCTTTCTCTCCATTATTTTTACCGTGTCAGGAATGTGGCCTGAAACACTGTGAATAGCACTGTGCGGAATGTCACTGTGTTTTACTTGTCAAAACAGCTTCAGAGGGATTGCAAATCAAACTTACTCTTTTACAGCAAGAATTCCACTGGAACTATATTCAAATAGAGAAGCAGCAAGATAAATCTGCCACTGGTACCAAGAAAAGCTCAAAAACCATCACAAAAATAACAACAAAGCATAAGAGGAAAAGAGCCTTCTAACAATGGAACGGTCTTTAAAGGGAGTGGGAGATATATCCAATTATAACCCTGAAAGAATACTGCACATTAAGTAATGACACTCAGTGGCTGCTCTAACAGGCATAAATCCTCCCGAACTGCCCAATACTGCAGCACTGCCAATCAAGGTGTCTCGGAGGTATTATGGAACACACCTTCAGAGGAATAGTCACTGCAGATTGCTGAAATAAAACCCTGTGCTCAAACAAAACCAAATGAATTTAAATAGCAAGAACCACCTTGATGGGCTGGTTGTCTTCCAGTTAAGAGTCCAGGGTAATGCCTTCTGGGAGAATCGTATGGGCATCAAGAGGTTTTGGTTGGGATTGGGACTTTTTGTTCTCAGGTTTGTTTGGTTGGTGTTTTATTTTGCTGGGGTCTTTTTATATATGTACTGCAGCAGCATCTAGAAGTCTCATTACAGCTTATAGCTCCATTAGACTAGCAGAGCAAAACATGCAGAAATAGTTCTGGGCACCGAGGGGAGTGAACTCCTGTGAAAAATGTCAAAAACAGTTCCAAAAAAAATAGTCACAATTTGTCTTCATAATATTTCACCTCTTAAGTGCTACAGGTTTCAGTTTTTTGGCTTTCTGCAAAACATTTAAATTATGCTGAATTTTTTTTTTTTTTTAAAGTTCTATGCTTAATCACTACCCAGAAAAATCATAATCTCATTTAACACAAGATATAATTAGAGAAAGGAACAAACACTAAGGAGGCACACAAAAATTGGTAGCATATCTACTGAAAGTACCAATTAAGTCAATACTTAATCACCTTTTGAGGAATCTGTATTTTATTATTTGTCTTGTTGAAGCCCAGGTTTCCTTTAAACTGCCAGTTTACAGTCTCTCAAGGACTGGTAATTTCCAGCCTGAAATCCAACTCCTAAATCTTTTACTCAAGCTAACTAATCACACATACTAATAACTCCATATTTGTACAACAGAATAATACACATTAGCAAAACAGAGGCTGAAAAGCAGACCTAGATCTGAAACTTTGGTTGCACATCAAGATCATAAAGAAAACAACCAGAAGTCTAAATATTAATCACTCTTTTCTTACAAGCTTTTGAGAAACTACGTAGTGAGGAGTCGAAATACTGTGTTTTATTCAACCATTGAAACGAGCAGATAAAGTGTTGCAAATTTTTTAAAAGAAGCTCCATGCTGCAATCAAATGTTTTGCAATTCAAGAACTTTGAGGCCAAAAGCTCCAAAGCATGCCTACTTTTATCCTCTGACTGTATTAACATAGTGCTCTGCATAATATCAAAACCATATAATATTGAAGAATATTGATAGATTAAGTTTTCTGTTGGGTCTATTAATTTAGCCATTGTGCACCAGCAAGAACATACATTACATTGTATCAGAAAATGTGTATTCCATTAATCTGTAACGGTGTGGGAATAATTCTCCTACCTTACAGAGAATTTAAACCATTTTCACTTACTCCAAGTTGTGCCAGAGGCCACCTGGACAAAACCTTCTATAAAATTGGCCAAAGACACCTATTCTCTACAAACCTACAAGGCCCCCAAGTGCACCAACAGCCCTTAAATGCCCTGACCAGCCTGACCTGGCACCTGTACCCACAAAACCAATGCCCAAGGGACCAGGGATCTCGCTGTGTGACTGTGCTGGTCACTCTCAGCTCAAGGGACAGCCCACACCTCTCTGCTCTGCAAAATCACTTCTCCAAAACATAACTTACCTCTTTGGGAAGGGTGAAGGGAAGAAGTACTACCCATCTGTTTGGTCTTGGTGGCCCAGATGTCAATTAAAAGCTATTAACAGGATTCCCTCTTTTACAGCTACAGCAATTTCTTTTGCCTAGGCTTCAAAATTTAAAAGTCTGCCTTCTCCTTTCAATTAAGTTGCCAGCTCTTTCTCTCATCCTCCACTGAAAAATATTAAAGACAGCAAGTTGGAAATAACTGGAATAAAAGCAGAGAACACAGTCGGTGCCCAAGGCCTGCCAGAGACAACACTGAGCCAAACACCCTGTTCTCAAAGATAAAAACTGGTGTGCCTCTGTTATCACTAGGGCAATGATGAGGCTTCTCAAGAGGGAGCACTGGCCTCACCATACCCATCATAGTAGCATAACAAAACTAATTAGAGTAAAATAGATGGGAAAGAAGCTGATGTTTGATGATTTCATGATAAGAGTGAAAATCAAAATTACTAGTCAGGTTTGGTCCAAGTGCTAAGTAGAATGTTCTTTGTCAGACAACACGGACTTCTAGCAATTTTTCCAGACTCCTAAATATATTAAGAGAATATATCTCTATTCTATTCTGTGAACACACCAGTGAAAACATTTTCTTTTTCAGGCCTCTAATATATACTCTAGACTACAGAGTAGTAACATTTAGAGAACTCAAGTGTTTTTAAAATAAAAAAAAAAAATGGAGATGAATGAGACAAAGATGTCAGTACAGAATTAAAATAATCTTTTTAAAAAGGAAGGAGAGATGAAAGCATTATCAGTATATAATAGTTCAATTTCTATCTCCTTTCTTACTTCCAGTACCTAAACCACTTTATAATGTTTGCTTAATAACATCTTATTGTTACCCAAATTACCATCAGATTGTGCTCCTGAGTTAAAGCATTGGGGTTTTGTCTGTGGGTTGGGTTTTGTTTTTTTTTGTTTGGTTTGGTGTTTATCCCCAAGCATGAAAAAGTAACTACTGAAAAGTGATACATGAACTGAGTCTCCAGAGATCCAGAGATGGCCATCCCTCTGACATTGTACCCTCCCAGTCATTTGACTGCCGTGATAATTCTGAAGGTTTATACAATTAAAATATCAGTGTCGTTGTTTTCCTACTAGTTATTTCACTGGAAAAAACACGAGTTGAGGAAATTGGCCACTACTTGGGAAGTTTTTACTATGCAGACATAGCAGAACGCATACTACTCTGCAGGACTGTGATGGTGAGAAATAGGAAGCTTAAGACACTATTAAGACAGAACGCTGGAATTTGGTCACCAGTGTTTGAATAAAGACTTTATCTTTCAAGTAAGTTGTTTTTTTTTTTCCTCCCCTGTTTCATCACTCAGGAAATAATTTGGTCTTCTGGGATATAACCACAATGGATATGGTAAAAAGGACAGAAAGATAACTTTTCTGCAGAGCTAAGTGGGGAAGGGAAAGAACAGGCTATCAGAAGGAAAGGCTACTTTTGGAAATCAGGATCTGCTCTTCTGGAGGCTTCTTTCACCAGATAAAGTCATTGGATTTATTTTTCTTGCTTGGTCTGAAAGTTTCTTCCACTGCAATTTCCCCTTTCATGTGCATTTAAACATTCATTTGCATTCAACAGAAAGCAAATTAATCACTTGATAATGACCTTTTAAATGCCCAGATTAACCTTAATGGCTTTAAATGGAATTTTAATGAATTGTTCTGAAAATAACTGATTGTTATTTATCCACATAGAGAGTGGTTTTGATACATGACATTTTAGCATAAGATGGTTCTTTAAGCTGCACTCTTTGCACAGGGTAGACCACAGGAGAGGCACACATATATGTATATTCACATACACTTGTGTTCTGGCTTGATAAGCCTATCTAACGGCATGGTTTAAAACAGGGGATCCACATTCAAGTCCATGCTCTGCCTGATTCCAGGCAATGTAAGATAAACTGCTCTGAAGCAAGAAGAACAGAGATTTAAGTCTAGATCTCCCACATTTCATGCTAGTGCTCTAAGCATGATATGCATATAGACACATCCATACTTCCCAGAATTAAAAAGCTGAAAGTCTGACTTTGACAATCCAATTTCAGGAATACGGTCGAAACTTTTCATACTATTCCAGCATGAAAAACAACTTGAAGCATCAGGAGTTCCTGAAAAATGGAAAAACAGGGGTGCAAAGTGTAGTTTTGCACAAAACCTATTTTATCTTCTTGAAGAAGGAGGTAAGCAGGGCACTTCCCTAAGTCCTCATTTAGTTAACCTTTCAGTCAAGTGACAAGGTGATGACATGGTTTCTTGCTTTGCTTTTGATGCAGTTTTGTTTCTTGAAAGGGATAGTCAAGCAATGCTTCTTTTACAACACTTAATTCCAACCTCTGAGACTCCTAGGGTATTAAGATGGAGGCATGAGAATACTACTAATAAAATTTACAAAGGATGGAGGAGCTGAGGAATGGTGGAAAAATTGCCTTCCTCCACAGGTCCATAAAAACAACTCTGGTATGTGCTATAGCATAGCACAAAATTCAACAGAAGAACTAGTACTCTTGAATTTGAGCTTTAACATTTATATATCTTCCAGACTGAACTGTCAAA
This sequence comes from Ceryle rudis, assembly GCA_033439905.1. Lineage (NCBI taxonomy): Eukaryota > Metazoa > Chordata > Aves > Coraciiformes > Cerylidae > Ceryle > Ceryle rudis. The sequence continues at coordinate 27,079 of JAAGNO010001609.1, forward strand.
TGAACTTTTATTCACCTCCATTTCAGCTACTCTAAAACTACATTTCAAGCTGGTTTAAGTAAGGTTGCACAAAACTGCCTTTACCCGACAGCATGTCACCTAGCTATCGCAGAAATTCAGGATATACCAAAAAGATTACAGAAAATTGAGTTCATTGAGTTCAACTCTCCTGGTCTTAATTTGGATTATTTCACTCATTTTTAGAAAGGTATATGTTTTCTGACATCTGCCATCCAAGATGCTTACATAGAAACACTAGAAGATCTGAAATTTACCTAAAAATATGTTAGAAAGAGACTTTTCCCCATTTCTTTCCTACATCATAAAATAAAGTTTCTTACACACCAAAAGAAACTAAAGAAGTTTTAAAGACTCATTTAGGAACATTCGCAAATATCTAAATTACTTCTTTATCAAAAAGATAGACTCGAATGACAACAAGGAGGTTGGTTATCTTCCAGTATTTCAGAAAATAGCTATCAGATTTGGGAATCTGGGGCTAAACACCATCTTTTCTAGTAGAGTAGACAGTTGCTTCAATTAAAACAGCATCCTGCTTTGCCTTTCTGGCAGAATTCATCTTCCTTGTATTTTCTAAGGATGAAGAAGGCAAAAATGGCAATCAGCAATGGTCATTCGTACCCTTACCTCTTCAAAGCTCCTTGTTAAAATTATTTACAAAAACATGTGAAATTTAACTGTATTTTGAGTCAGTTATACTACAGTGATGGCTAACAAGTATGTTACAGTCCGTTAAAACCAGCAGCCAAGTTCCCTGATCAATCAAATGATATCTTCCATGGGCTAGTCTCCTCCTCATTGTAAAGTCTCTTGCCACTATAGAAGAATATAAAACCAAAAGAAAAATTGTGCCCTCAAGTGGGCAAAATAAGGACACTAAATTAATTTTTCATGAGTTAGTACATTCTTGGTCAATGCATCAAGACTTAGTTCTGCATGCAAACTTTTCATACAGAATTCAGAGTTCAGTTCAGTGGAAGTTACAGATCTGCTCATCCCAACAATAGTTAAACTGAAAAACTTTAGAGGAAAGATGGTTTTGAAATCCAAACCTGAAGTATTCCACTTTGGCTTCCTACAGAGACTGAAGACATTTCAGCTTTACCTCATTGCTGCACTACTTTTAATTTTTTGTTAAAGGAATTCAAATGATTCCCACTTTTTTTTTTCATTTTTTTTGTTTCAACTTGTTCAATTTCATGAACAGTTTTAAAACCCCATGAAGAGTTTCACTTTTTATCATTAGAAACTATTCTAACAGGCATCTTATTTTTCTGTATGTTCCATTATGTTTTTTGGAGACAAAGATGAATGGTTTGTTCACATGACTAGCCATCTATTCATTCCTTTGACTTTTCATATGTATAAAATATGCTCCTAGCTACACTACCTTATTTGAATTTCCCACTGAAACAGAGCTCTGGTTTAAGTAGTTGTATTAAAATTCATGCACTGACTGAAATAATAAAAGAACTCAAGACAAATTTCTGCAAGCTTTGTAAATCTGGTTCGTACAGTTTTCTAGAGTAAGGTTTATAAAAGATTTCTCATACCTTTAGGTAGCTAACAAAAAGAAAAGCAAGTTTAAAAGTCAACTTAAATAGGTTCTTTATAACAAATGTCAGCAGAATTCCTCCACATAGTAGAGCAATTTAATAGTAAGTACTGTCATACTTCTCAGACTTCAAAGATAACTTTATCCTCAGAATCTCACTGGACAAGTGTGTGTACATCCCTTTTTTTTTTTTCTCTCCTTTTCAAACAATGAAATGGCTGTTAACCATTCTTGCCATCGCCTGACAAGTTCACGATCTATACTTCTCACGCAGCAGACAGGCTGCAAAAAAATGAAGCTGACAGACTTGAAATATAAATTACCACGATTAAGGGGTTTTGCCAAACAAATATAGAAATTCAAGTCGTGAGGAGTTTGGCAGAGCGATGCATTTGTCATTTAAGCACATCATAACCCTCTTGTGGGCGATGGTGCGTGACACACAGCTCCTCACTGAACAAGTACACACTTATTGTCACATTGGTAAGCTGCAATCACTTCATATTTCTATGATAAAAGGAAGCAGAAAATTGGTGTGCCGTAAATAGAAGAAAAGTCCATGCACATTATGTGCTTACAAGCAGAACAAGGAAAGTTAGCGGACCCTTGTGAGTTGAACCAAACCGCTTCATTTCACCCTCTCCTTTCGTCTTCTCATTTTACTCCCATACTTGGATTTCTCAATATTATGAGCTTTCCTCCTTTCCTCAAAAGGAGGATCTGAGATAATATTGGTCTGTTACTTGATGAGGTCAGTCACAAATAGAGATGCAGACAAAGCAGAGACATTTAAAGCCTTTTGCTCTTGTGATTAACACCAATGATGAGCCCTGGGACCGTGACTGGGACTGGGTGGGATATGTTGGGGATGATAAACTCCCAGCCGATTCTGAACTTGTTCAAGACTCCAACTGGATGCAGATTGGTCTATGGGGTTCAGTGGGATTCACCTGAGGGTACTGAAAGAGTTGGCCAAAGTTATTGCAGGACCTCTCCATCATTTTTCAACAGTCTTGTAATTCCAGAGAGGTCCCAGTCAGCTGGAAGTTGGTAAATGTCCCAGTTTTCAAGAAGGGTAAGAAGGAACACCATGGTAATCACAGGTCTGTCAGTCTGACTTCAGTGCCTGGTAAAATTATGGAGAAGGTTATTCTGGGAGTCAGCGAACAACACGTGACAGAATGCAGTGATTGGTCATAGTGATCATACATTGGTCATAGTGGCCACACAGCAATTGGTCGCTAGTTCACAACAGCACATCCTGCTTAAGCAACTCAACATCCTTTCATGACAAGATCAACCATCTAGTTGACCAAGGGAAGGCAGTATATGTGGGGGCTTTTAGGAGTTTAGCAAAGCTTTTGATATTGTCTCTCACAATATCCTAGACAAAAAGGTCCAGCACACAGCTAGGCAAGTCGGCGATACATCAGGTGAGCAACTGGCTGATCGGTCGGGCTCAAAGAGTTACAGAAAATAGTGTTACATCAGGCTGGGGCCAGTGCTCTTTAATGTTCAACATGAAGTTCCTGTAACAACCTAGGTTTTCAGTTACAGACAACCTGCATTTTCATTACAACTGATATATCTTGATATCCTTAGTCTTCAGCAGGGCTTCTTGTGAGGCTGCAACACTCAGAATGTTTAGGGTTTGTTTTTTTTCTTTGGAAGTAGACCTGTTCTTTAGGCAAACATGTATTTGCCATTATGCCAGAGAGTACAGCAGTACGTGTCTTGATATCAGTAACAATACAAGTAGCTGACTAGCTCTTACTAGTTTCCTTTTCAGTCAACAGCCAGAAAAAAAAATCCAAGCCTTTTCCATTTGCAGTTCTCCCAAACAGAGGATATAGTACAACTTAAAATGAAAAAGCTGGACACTTCATACACTCAGAAAAAGTTGTAATTCTTCCATACTAACATTTGCAGAGCTATGGGACTGCTACTTATCACAGAATTCCCATACAGCAAATAGCAGTACGGAGTGCTATTAATACCACTGCCAATTTCATGCTTAATATATGAAATCTATATTTAAATCTCCTCGTCATCAGAGGGTTGCAAATTCAAGATTAATTACACTACTTTTCAAAATTTCAGTTTAAATTAAGCATAGCTTTGGTAAGTGGATCAGAGAACTGATCTGGGTTTGCAGGAGGGGGTGGTTGGTTTTTTTTCTTTTAAAACCCTTATTACTACCTTCTCACAATTTCAGTAGATCTGTCTGTGAGGAAGGAAATCTCAAAATCAGGACACAGCAAAGATAAAAGCAATTCAACAGCAGTTTACAGTAGGTAAAAATAATCAAAACATAAGTAGAATAAAGCGATACATATAATGAAAAACTTACAGATGCTGTAACAGATATAGTTTGGCACTTGGTCTCAAATCAGAGTCCTTGACCTTAAGAGAAGTTGCCACACAGCCTAGACAGGGCTCAAGAAGGGATAGAGCAAGTCAGCAGGAAAGGAGTAGCATTTCCAAAAACTAGTAGAGACAAAACTTTTTTCAATAAAAGTATGTCTCTAACTATCTTTCTCAGATTGGCAGTAAACATTTGCATTCACTGGAGACCCCCAGCTTGGAGCTCCCTCCCCTAAGAAAGGCACAAATTCCTTATGCTGCTGACTGGCACCTGTTCTACTCCTGTAAAACACAACTGGAGAAAAGAAGTTCCTGTTGCTCATGGGAGAGCCTAGCAGTCACCTATGAAATACAAAGCTCAGCCTTAATATTCTCCTCAGAATGAGGGAGCTCAAATTAAGGTCTCCCATTTTCCCAGAGAACGTATTAACAAGCTAGCCGGAAACTACTGTACAGCATTCAGCTGAACATGCACTGCTGTAAGGAAAATAATTCAAGACTTCTCGGGCCAGGTAGAAGAAGTATCAGGAGAGAGTGCAACTCAGCAGCTCGTTAATGATTCTTACATTTTTTTTCATTAGAGATAGAAGCTTTACTGGAAGCCAAAACAAAACCAGAAGATATTCCTGTTCTCACACAGATGCTCTAGTGAGTGGAATACAAAAATACCACACATTTTTTTGATGGCACAGGTACAATCGTATATGCCTTGAAGTCTGCTCACCACGTACTTGTACAAAAGAATAACAAGTCTGTTAGTTTCTAATGCTCAACTGGTTAAAACTGAGAAAGCTTTACCAGGGAACTTTCAATTACAAAAGCAAACTAAAAATGGACTCCATGCACCAGCAGAAAGCACTTGTAAGCATTGTCAGCACTGCAATGTAAACATGTGAATTTGACAAGTTCAATGCCTTTCACTGCCTAATCTTTTGGGAACAGGAATAAGATTCAGGTTTTGACTCTGAGCAGGCAGGTATAAACAGCCATGGAAAGATAAAAAGAGTACAAAACCCCAGATGTTTCAATATGCTGCAGTTTTCCCCCGTTAATCTTCTGACAGAAGGTTGGTGTTTTAAGGAATTAAACATCAAGTAAGTCCTATAATGTTCAGCAGGAGCAGACACAGGTCAGTTAAGAAACTTTTAAGTTACATTTCTGCCTTCTGTAGTCTCATTTTGCAGTACTAGAAGGAAAGGCATCTTTCCACATCTATCAACTAAGTCCAATTGCCCTCCAATATAAACTTACCAGGGAGAAAAACAGCACCAAAATGACATCCTCAAGTGATAAAATGTCTCATTTCTGCTTCCCTACTGCAGCTCCAGGCTTGAAATCACTCCACAATCTCTCTTACCCTCTGCTGGATAATGGAATTCTTTCTTTAATCATTCACAATGATTAAAAGTATTTGAGTACTTTTCAGAACCTACAAAATAACTCCCCATCTGACAACTGTAACAACAACTCCACATGGAGTGGAAACTAAACTAGTCTCTCTACATCTCACAGTTGGCAGCTCCAACACCTTCTAACCTCACTTGAGGAACACCTACCTGATTGCAAACCAGAGAACTTGAAGCCCTGTAAAAGCAGCACTGGAAAAACACTGCTTGACTTAGACCAGACACAAATCTCCTCGAGAGGCAATGTGATAAGAAGTTCACTTAAAAAATCTTCCCCAATTAAGTGTTCTTACCTCAGGTGATTAGATAACTGCTTGAATAGTAAAGATGTCCAAGAGAGCAATCAAATGATTTGACTAACAAGGAGATAAATACTATCATTGTTTAATGGAAAGTTAATTTAAAACCAGATGTTATTTCATAAAAACTGTAAAAACAATGGTGTGTTGATACTACTAAATTAAAATATTTATCATTAAACATGCTCAAAGGGCTCACATTGCTTGTCACAATGACATTCTTAATAAATAACAGAATAAATCTGAGTCAAGCTTAGTCTCCTGCCTCTGAGGAACTAAAGGCTCATTACCAATATCATTATCTAAAACTAATTAGTTGTTGGTGATTGTAGCCTGCTGGTATTAGGAAGCTGATTAACATTCCTCAGAAACAAACAGGGCTGGGTTGGGGGAGAAGAGGGATATTTCCCTCTTGCTTCAGCCCCAAATAACAGAAAGGGAATTAAATAATTAACTGTTTATACCTGTGCATGCTGCAGCTCAGTTTCTTTCATTAATCTATAAACCGTGGTGATTTTGGATGTGCTTGGCATACATTGAGTTCGGAAAGTTTTGCTTGGTTGGATGACAGGAATAGAAATCTTAAAGTGCAATTCAGTATTTTCTTGCCATTGTTTAATTAACTAAATACTGGCTTAACTTGTCAAAGCAGATTTCACTAGTGTGCTAGAAGAGCATTTTCATTTTTCTTCATGAATGTAGTCTGTGCCTAAATACTGTGATGATTAGTAGAATTACTTTAAATAGCACTGGGTGCATTTAGGGAAAAGGGATGGACCAAGTACTGAGCATTCCATGGAGAACAGTTCCTTTCGTTTCACTAATAATATTCTATTGAACCATTTTCCTCCTTTTTTAACGGAAGAATGAGTTAATTTTAAAATCCTAAACTACCATTTATATCAAACTTAAGTTACATATCAGAAGAAAGCCCTTCGCTGTGACATATGTCTCAGTGTCTTGTTTAGCAAGAGTAATATTTGCAAGGAAACTTTCAAAAATTGAGATAGCTGTATTAGAAAATTTCCCATTTGCTACTATCCATCCACCTTGTAAAGCCTGTGTTATTATAAACAGTTTAGGCCCAGTATAAATCCCTACCACAGTAGGTAAGCAGGAGCAGGTCAAGTTTTACTTATAGAACCAACTTGTTGGTTTCTATATGCTGAGAAATATGTATCTATGCACATAGATTAATATACATAGACACACAGAGATAAACTATGGAGAGAAAACAGACCTTCCAGCTCTGCTGCAAACAAAGCCATGGGGTTTTTTTAAATCCTTTATTCGGTTAATATTCTGAAGCACACAATCTAATGCCTGTGACACGGCTGGGAGGAGTCAGTGCTGAAGGGCACACTGCAGCCAGCGCACAACTGACCTCCACTGGATGCAGGTGTTCAGCACCATCACCAAAATTCTTAAGGCTGAAGAGATTCTTCTTTAGTTTAAATATTTTCCTTTATTTGGAATAAAAGGATGTGAGATTATCCCTCTAGTTTTATGAACTGGCAGAAAACTAGTGTTCCTGAAGTCCCAAGTACACAAAAATATGCTACATTAGCATTATAAAGCATACTCTTTTTTGACCAAAAAACCCAAAAATAATTACTTTAAGAAATAACAGGGCACAAATTAAAGGACAAATAGTATTCTGTATCTAAATTAAAATCTGTATTTGTGCCATACCTCCAATGTACTAGTACTAGAAATTTTGTTCAAAGTTATTTATTCATAACAAGATTTAATTAGGACTCTCAAATAATGTGTGTTACCTTCAAATTGTGCCTTGGTGTAAAAAACATAAAACTAGCATGAAATATTTGTACGAAGTAGTGACCAGTACCCAGAGAACTCAACTGGACTGTGTTCATTACAGCAGAACAAAATGAAAATGCTCGAGTTTCTTTAGCTTTGGATTTTCATGCAGGTTATTTATAAGGCTGTACTTATAATGCTCAGACTCAGAAGAAATGTTCACAATTCACATACAGCAACTGAAAACAAATGACATTGACCTTTCCGATTAAATAGTCTATAACAGGATTGGTACCTTTGATACAAATACATGCCTGAATGTAACAGAATTTTACAGTTGAATTTGAAGCGCCTGCATTTGATGATTCTAACCTAGGTTAGGAGGCCATCATGTGGCAGAATAACATATGAACAGACCCTCTAACTCCCACAGAACAACCCCTCTATCTACAGCTGCTACCCCTTGCAGCCCAAAATATTAAATACCGTTGACAAAAAATATTAAATACCGTTGACAGACTCTGTGAATGGAGAAGCAATGGCCAATATCTGATATTAGAATAAAAGAGAGGATTAATAAGATGATCTGTAATTCTGTTAGGAAGCTGTGGGTGAATGATTGGACTTGGAAGATTCCTCAGTCAATAAGCCTAAGCAGCCCTTTATCAAATTTTACAAGTCCACAGTCCCATTTACAGGGTTAAATTTCACCCTTCTGTGCACTTAGATCAAACTGTCTTTGCCAGAACCCTACCAAGAACAGTAATCTGTGCATCTGTGACCTGAAAGCCTCAATAAGCAACTCCAAGGCATACATGAAAGAGCCCCAACCTAGCTCATCAGTAAAATTCCCCTGAACAGCTCAGTCATTACTAGCACGAGTCCAAAAAATACAGTGCTAGACAGGTATTTCTGGAACTATGCAATTTATGCTATGCAGTTTATATCCATATTATTTCCCTTGACACAGACTGATAGTAAATCCCTAGAATACTGAATACAGATGGAATCTACTTAAACCATAATTTTAGAAATCAAAACTAAAGCAATCCGCTTTAGCTGGAACTCTAGTCATAAATTATGGATCTGATTCCCATTGTTATGGTATCGGTCCAGAAAATCAGATAGAACTGGAAGAACAGAGAACAATTTAATAGCATGGCTAAGGATGGACAGACGTCTACATGTTTAGAATTCCATTTCAGATCATCACCGAAGACAATGGAAGTTCTGAATCAGAAAAAAAAAGAGCTGGAAAATAGAAATTCTAAGGAGATTTTTCTCTCTCTTGTTTCTGTCCAGAAGACACAGGCTCAGGTCATGCTACTTCCTCTCACAAAATCATGGAATCATTCTTGAAGTGGTTTTTTTCCACTGAATTAGAAAACCTATCAGAGACATTAACACAACTTTTCAATGCATTCTAAAATTCATCCCTATGGATGAGAAGAATTCTGTGTTTCTGACTTGAAACACACAACTGAGATGTCCTGGTGTATTTCTATTTGGAAGGCTTTTTTAATCAGTCTCAGGCTGTAATGCTCGGGGAAGTCAAGCCTTTCTTCCCCTACTATAGTATCATTTGGGAACCCTGGACGTTCCACCCTATTCCTACACTCTTTATGGAATACCTATTGAGAAGTAATAGTTTGTGCGTTCCCATAACTCACCTCAGTGAGCAATCTTAGACATATCTTAACCAAAGCTTTAAGCAAACCTCCCCAGAAGAGTTTTGACAACCCCAGAAAGTGCACAATCAAGTCTGCAAGCTGGGTAACTACATTTTGAGCACAGGCTCATGAAGGCTGGACAAAGAAATTGAGTTTCTAATCAGTGGGGTCCCAGAACAGCGCTCTGGTACGAGCAACTAGAAGGAAACAAACACCCAGCACACCAGATTTTCATGTGTATATCTTGCGTTTTGTCAGCTGGAAAAAGCTTTCCTGGCAGTAGTGCTTTTAGAGGAGGGGCAGTTTATTATGAAGAGAGGCCTTCTCTGCCAGAAATGAGCAGAGCTGAGGCCTTTGAAGTTCATGAACAGCATTTTAAAACAATGCAGGATATCTCAGTACAGGTGGGTGAAGAAGTAGTTTCAAGAGTGACTTTGGTTGTTTTTAAGGGGATTTATGAGATGTGATGCCTGCTGCAGCAGAGAGGTGGATTCTATGATGCAAAGAGTCACTTCCAGTCTCACGTTCCTATTCTGCAGGCAGAGACTGGGAAAGTAACAGGAGCAATTTACACCAAGACCATAGCTGTTCACTGCCTTGGGCAGAATCAAACAAATAAAAAAGAAAAGAACCCTGCTTTTCAGGTCACCCTGACAGAGAAAAAGGGAAAACTGCATGGCTAAAATCACACCCTATAAAAAGGGTCATAGAGTGACCAAGTCTCCTAATGGCTACATTAATAAAAACTCATGACTGACTCAAAAGGAAATAAATAAATTTGCCCTTACCTGATCTCATCAAACTTGCTGTTGAGTAGTCAACAGTGTAAAGGTGTTCTTCTGTCACTCACTTAACCTCTTCTACTTTCTGTGCCTTTGCTTTTTCCTAGGCAAACACTTCAATAGACATGAGATAAAAAAAAAAAAGGAAAGAAATTGGTATCAATGAAAAGCACATTGGTGTTGCAGAGGAGGCTTCTATTCGAGCAAGAGATGCCTCCAGATCTATTCAAGTGGAGGCACAGGAGGATTGTAGAGGATGTACCACCGGAGCATTATTTCATCTCAGTGAATGATGGAATTAAAAAAGCGGAATTCTTTACAAAATAACACTGCTTTTAGAAGCCTGAAGGAACACTTCCTAGTCTACCTATCAAATACTCCCTATGAGGGACAGAGAAGTCTCTGTGTGCCAGCAAGGGAGCTTACACAATGGGATTTCAGTCTCACCTGCTCTCACCAATCCTGTCTGGTAAAGACAGGAGGTTAAAATGCAAAAAGTAGGAATGCAAATTTCTTCAGCTACAGCGCTCAGACAGCAAGTAAAAGGCTTCTATCAGCCAGCATCCAAAATAACTCAAGGTCAGATTCCCTGGAACTCGGCTGCAGAGGGCATGCACTTGAGCGTGCAGCTCTCTGCCGTTCTCGTGTCTCCTGATTCTCCCCAGGCTACCCACCTGCGGGGTAAACATACACCAGCCCTCAGGAAGGCTTGTTTGCACTAGCACACCGATTGCTGCTGCTTTTCATTTCAGGATTGCTGATGTCCAAAAGCTCAGGTGACTACCCTCTGATACAGTTCCAAATGTAGTCCAAAGGAGTTTCTGGTTGCCTGAGACAGGATAGTACAGTCTTGCTTGGCAGGTGCTTTGAAAGGTTTTTCCATCTCATCTTGTTGCTTTTCAGCAGCTACACGAAAAATTTCTGGAGCATCTGGGATGACATGAATTTGGGGCTTTACACTTAGTAAAAAAAAATATTTATCCAACAGATGGAAACATGATAAACTAGTCTCTAACGTAAGCGTGCCTTTTGAAAATCTCACGCCTGAGTCAACATCCAGAGTTGGCAGGAGACTGTCACAATTTCACAAGTGGCATTGCACACAACAGAAAATGTCAGAATCAATCCTCCTTCTTCTTGATATAAAAAAACCCCGTGTTCATAACCTAAGAAACATATAGGTAATATGAATAATTGAGAAAAATCTTAGAAAAACCTTAGAGGAGCTATTATACACACATGTCAAAATTACATTTGTTTTACATACTGTAATAAATTAATCCAATCTCTGTAAAAATGGTCTGATCTGTACTCAAAAGTTAGTGTCATCCTAGCCGGGTTGGCTACAGGGATGACAAAAAAAAATCACAACTCTACTCAGTACTTTCATGCAGCAATGCATTCCATAAAGACAGAACTATATTTGAGAAAAGAAAATGTATTTTATTAAGCTGTAAAGGCAAAAGAGTTTTATCTGTTTAAGTTGGTTCTGTGCAAGCTGGAATTGCGAATGTAAGCACAGAAAACGATAGTGGAGAACACACTAAACACTGGACCCAAACTAAACAACAAATTTAACATTGCTCATCTTTGATATTTAGTTCCAGATCTGAACTTTGCAGACAGAATTTTTCCCTAACTAAAAAGAGGTGGTACGGCTGTGTTTCTATTAGTAACTGCAAATAGTACCTCGACTTCCTTTACTTCCGTCACATATTGTGGCCTCAGAGTTACAGAGAACTGAGAAACCGAGGCAGGTAGACACAATAAACTCTTCCCTAACAAAATATTAGTCACCCTAACATTTTGATTGTGGGCCTTACCGCGCGCCATGGGAAAAAAAAAAAAAGATGTGACATTTCATCCCGAACTGCCTTTTGTCAACAATTATTCATGGAGGTAAAGTTCAGGAAAAATTGCTTCCTACTTCCTCAGTGATAACACATATGAGTATCATAAATCACATCGTAAGAGTATCTTTAAATCTTTTGTTTTACTTCAAGGTACTGTCCAGATTATAGATAATATATTAACCAAATCCTTAAGTATAATCTGTATATATTAGGAGAACATACCTGTCTTTATTTGTTACGCTTTTTTTTATTATTTTAAATATGTACTATGGCCTTCTGGGAAAGAAATTACTGAAAATGGTCATCTTGAGACTTTGCAAACATGACCATGCAGTTGGAAATCCATTATTTCTCTAACACCATTCATGTGCTTTTAAGTAACATATACATCTGCATAGGAACGACGCGTATTGTATCACGTGTACCCAAATGCCTTGACTGTATGTGAGTCATCTATTCAATCACACAAATGTAAATAAACAAATATTTTGGATTGCAATCTTTGTTTCTGGATCTCATGTATTGATATTGCCTACTTTTCAGATCAGTTCAGCCCAGGTAATTTATATTCTTGAGGCATTTCCTGCTTTTTAAATGCTTTGGTTTACAGTCTTAATGTATTTTCTTTTTCTTAACATAGAAATATACCTCTTTGTGATGATTTCTGCTCTTACATGTAATTATTATTATTGTATTATCTGAAGTTAAGTATATTTCACAAAACTAAATAACCAGATAACATCCCTATGGAACTAGAGAATTACACTCAAGCACAAAACTTTCTTCCCCAGGAAAGTGTCTCTGAGTCCTACAGGACCGCTCAGTGAATAATTTTTGTAAAGGTGAGTCTTTGTGGGGTCAGATCTGAGAACATAATGGCATACTTTCTTTTTTGCTGCCTTCTCAAAGAACGTGCTTTTAACCTGCCTGTTACACTTACTCATTGCTCATAAACCAGCACATTGCACAGAAATTTTTCTTCTTTTTCTCCACCCGTGTACAAAATTTTGAAGTGACCTCTGATTTTACCATCAGACCCACCGAGGAGCTTGCAGAGGTGTCACACATACTTCTGTGAACTAATTCACCATTTCTCAAAAGGCTTCAGAAGAACCACACTTTTAAGCTTCATTTCAATCAATAATAATGACTAAAGATAACACGGGCAAAAAATGCTGTGTAGTTATTTGTCCTCTTAGGTCTCAAATCAGCTGGTAGTAAAATTCATGACCCCTTCTCTTGGAGAGAAATGCCATTTTGGTATTTTACAGTAACTTGGGGTTTCTTTCTTTTTTTAACGATAGCTGCTTAGCTCCTGAATACACATGAACATGCAAAATGATCCAGAACCTCAGACTGAGAGTTGAAGAGAATACAGAGATCTTCAGGGAATTAATTAATTCTTATATATGTCATAGCCTTTTTTCAAAAAAAACCCTGAGGAACCAAGCAGCACTTAATAATAAAGCACTGGTTAGAATTAGTCGGGCCCTAAACATGATTAAAAAGGAGAAGTTTACAATAAGATTTTAAAGCTCAAATGCTCAGGGGTCGGAGACATTTCAAATGGGTTGTGCTGGACTATACCCTTCTTTCCCAATTAAGAGGCTGAGGATGCTGACAGAAACTTAGCAGAATTTTAAAACCCCTCCAACTCAAACGAATAGAAGGCTGCTCACCAGAAGATCTTAAAATCAGCAGTATGCTGAAAGCACTTCCCAACTCCTGGATTTCTGGTGAGTTCTGAAGAATATACTGGTTCTCTTAGCCAACTCCCTCGCTATGTTATGGCTCACAGAATCACAGAATGAATCACAGAACGGTAGGGGCTGGAGGGACCTCTGGAGATCATCCAGTCAACTCCCCAGCAGGATGACCCACAGCACACTGCACTGGATCAAGTCCAGGCGGGATTTTAAAGCCTCCAGAGAAGCAGACTCCACAACCTCTGTGGGCAGCCTGCTCCAGTGCTCCATTACCCTCACAGCAAAGAAGTTTTTCCTTTTGTCCAGTTGGAACTTCCTATGTTCTAGCATGTGCCCATTGCCCCCTGTCCTATCACTGGGCACCACTGAAAAAAGTGTTCCTAATCCCATGCTAGCTCTGCTGCCAGCCTTTCAGAATCTGCAGTCATGGGTTGCCAAAGCCTGCTTCAGGCGGTACTCTGGCAAAACTTGCGCTGACCAGCAGACATGCTGACATAGTGATGAAGAAGGTACCACAGGTGGACTACAAATACAGTCTGGTTCAGAAAAGGGGAAAGATTGAGTTTAAAGAATGCTCATTCTACACATATTTTTTAAAAACACTTTTTTTAATTTATGGATTTATTTCCTCTACATAAAGCCAATAATACTCCTCTTTAAAGCTACATAGATGCTGCAGCTATCATGCTAAGGATTGTAGAAGCTTTGGTAACAAATATCTACATGGCTCATTACCTCTGCTCACGTGATCAATTACCTACTTTTACATAAAAAAAGTCCTTTTGGCTTTACCTGTGTGGTATCTACTATATTACCAGTTTCAATGAGAACCATACCAGACATAAGTGCAGTAAAGCATCGTGCCTTCAGTTATTTAAACAGAGTTTGAACACTAAGATGTAAGGTTTAATACTCTGTTATTAGGCTACCTCATGAAAATTAATTCATTCACTACTCAGAGCAAGTCCTGCTTCATCTGAATACCACTGCAGAATCAGCCTCCTCCTATCATCTTTCCTCATGGGCTTCTGTGCTAGAGCTCCTATACACAACTGCAGTCTCAGAAGACAAACCTTGCCAAGAAATCCGTAATTCTACTCCTTTCACAAGTGTTTGAATTATGTAATCCTCTTCAGTTCCATCATTATTACAGAACTACCACATTTCTCTGTATTCACTGCTGTAGTATTTTACAGTAATGACTCGGGAGAATAAAGACATTAATTGCAGCTGTTTTGCTGCAACTAATGCTATAGAATTAAGGGGTGTGCTGGATTTCAGGCAAGGCCTTAAATTTACCAGTTTTCAGACCATGGAGAATTAAAATTTTAAAATCAGGGCAAGTTCTCTTAGTTGTAGATTTATAAAAAGGTAATAGTGAAGGCTTGTAAATAGTAAAATCACATACACAGAAGATACTATTTTGTCCATGTACCATCCATTTTCTTTTTGAAACACACGACCACTTAGCAGATTAATCCTTCGTTACTAACATTCCAAGTGGCTTCCATTATGAACACTTATATATTATAAGGTGTTATATCTATTTTATAGATAGAATGATAGCTATTATAATATATTCTATTGTGTTTCCTTCTCTCTCATCCTAGCAGAGAGAATATCTAGTGGCCTAAGTTTTTTACTCACCGGTGAATATAGAGATAATTTATTTTCAAAGAGGAGAAGGCTCTAAGCCCCCACAGCCTGGCTGAATCTGCCAGCTTTTCAAACCATTCCATCAATGGAGGCATCTATGTGAGTCTTGACATTCAGATTGGGACTGTGCTTTGGTAGTGAATCTCCTGTTCACTCCCTCTTACCTGACTTTGTTCCATGGATCAGAGTACAGCTAGATAACCCCCAAATAAAGCAAGCAAAGTGGAAGGATGCACTCTACAGAGCAGCTCATGTGCTCCAACTATTAATGGCCTTTCAGTTCACAGGCACAAACTGGAGCTAATTCAAAGCAGATTCCATCCTTTCCCCACACTCACGTGTCATGTGGACACCAGGTTCTCTGCACCAACCATAGATTGGCTCTTACTGCACAACACTGATGCTGATGTAGCCATGACAACATTAGCTCAGAGTAGTGGGGAGGATGGAGCCAAATTCTGCAGGGCAGGATGGACTTCCTTCTATCTCAGCTTTCCTCTAAATAAAGTTTCCTTTGATTAAATTATTTTAAAACTAGAGCTTTTTGTTTGCATAGGAGGAATGGATGCAAGTTAGATTCACATATGTCAGGAAGTTCAAAACAGAAACTCCAAGGTCTAGCAATCACAGCCTGACATGTTACATGTGTGTACCTGCATGTTTTCCGCATGTACAAAGATGAATATACAGAATGAGTGCTTTTACCATGTTTAGAATCTGCTATCACGTTTTTCCTGGGACTCCTACACATTTTGCCTCAAGTTTAAAAACCTGTGTACACATTTAAGCTTGTTTCATGTCTCCATTGAAGCACTGTAAAAAAATGGAAGTTAGGAAATCACAGCTCAATCAGTGAGAAAGAAGTAAGAAATCTGATAGATTAATACAATGCACTTATTGAGTCTGCATATGAATTCATGATTGAGAAGAGTTTTGCTATTTTTTGAAGCACCACCATGAAAAGGCTGAGGAAGGTGGATGAAAGAGCTCTGTTAGAAGACTGTTTTATGAAAAGAACTCATATTTTTCTGTCAAACAAAATTAAAAATAAATGTACTTTAGACTAGACTAGACTATTTCAGTTGGAAGGGACCTACAACAATCATCCAAGTCCAACTGCCTGATCAAACACTAAAACATGTTGTTAAGGGCATTGTCCAAACGCTCCTCAAACACTGCCAGGCTTCAGGCATCAGCCACCTCTCTGGGAAGCCTGTTACAATTATATCTTTACAGAATCTTAGTCCATAGGAAATGTAGGTACAAGTTTTTATAATCTAGAGATTTGGTGATGTAGGGTAGGAAAATTGTCCTATAAGAAACCAAAACCAGCAGGCTTTTTAGTGAAACTAAGTTAAACTCACAAAAATACAGGGGGTTTTGATGGCATAATATATAAAAATATTGTTAACATAGCAAGTGTTATGCGTAATTATCTAATAACTTATTGGTTTCATGCTTTCATCTGTAACATCTTAAAATTAGCTACTCTGACACAGAAAGTTCATATTACAAGAGAAAAAAAAAAAGACTGAGTCGGTAAGAGAAAATAGACAGTGTATAATACAATATTATATTAAAGATAATATTTATAGTAGATAGAGCTTAGTCAGATGTAGAAACTTGAGATTTCAACTGGAATTTATAACTGGACAAACAATATGAAATATAATAACATTATTTTGTGGCTATTGGACAGCTTTGTGGATTCCTAAGGGGAGGATGCAAGCCTGTCTTTAGCCTGAACGCCATTGGGTGGCTTATATGGAATATACTTGTGGTGCTTATTTGGTTTACGTCAGAGATGTACATCACCACAACCAGCATCATCTGCCACCTACTTCTGCAGTTTGAGGAGGGGCTAGTTGCTGCATAGGTATGTAACAGTCAGGTACTATTTCCTCTTGAGAAGTGCTCTCCTCACTTCAAGCTGAAGAACTAGAGGGAGAAGCTTACACTCTTTCCACGTGTTCTGTGTCCTCTGCGACACGGTCTGCCTTCTTTGTGCACTCGGACAGCTGATACATGATGCTAACAAACAGTCACGTGGGCTGGCCAGCCTGAGCACTGGTGGGCTGCTGCTGCCACCAGCATGCTATGAGTGCCCTGCTCGGCCCTGTCAGCTGATGCTCCCCTCCACTCCAGCAAAGTTACTGTGTCTCTCCCAGTACAGACACCTCTGTCTAGGCACGCTCCGGGAGGGCAAGGCTGGGAGGGCTCCAGCATCTCCCTTCCAATCTCCCGCATCCTTGGCACAGCTGCCAGCACCACTAAAATACTAAGTGTAGTGTATAGTGCAGATCCACAGCTTTTCTCCATCTCCCTAGGTATCCTTGCCAGATTGCCTCAGTTCCTAAACACAAGTGAGATTGAAGAGGTGAGAAAAGCAGTGGTGCTATGTGGGAAATGCAAATAATAGCAGTGCTGACAGCAAAGCAGAAAAAAAGGTTTAAAGCTCTACCTCCACCTGAAGTCCCATTCCATGGGATCACCCACAGTATGTGATCATTTCTATTTTTAAATGCTATTTTCTAACATGAGTCAGTTACCAATCTATTTCTGATCTGAACAGGAAGGACAGCAGAACAACTTTAATCACAGCTGAACCAAAATTAGAATAGAATATGGATCAGTTCAGTTCCTTTATTTATACCAACTGACTTTAGGTGTACCTATACGAGCCAGTCAGAATAAGAAAAGTATCCATAAGCTCCTTCTGTAGATCCTGAGGATCAGAAGCTAGCTGAAAGTGTAATTCAGAGCAGGATTGGGTATTGGAAGAGAAGGGAGCTTCTAAACACCAGTATAGAACAGTTGAACGTGAGTCAGCAATATGCAGCTGCAGTGATGAAGACAAACCACATACCCAACTGCATTAGTACATGCATAGCTAGCATATTGGGAGCAGCTTTTATTCCCTCTGTTCAGCACTTGTGAGGCCACATCCAGAATACCTTTTACTGGAATACCGTGTCCAGTTTTGGCCCTCAGAATAGGAAAGAGAACAACAAATTGGAAGAAGCCCAGAGGCAGTGCGCCCCAATGACTGCAGCACATTACATGAGATGAGACTGTGAGATCTAAGGTTCTTTAGCAAGTAGAAAAAAAAAGGTTGTGAGGAACCCAAATGTAGCTTTCTACCACCTAGAGACCAGTTACAGAGAAGACAAAATGAGACTCTTTCCAGAGGTGCACAGGGAAGGAACAAAAGGCATTTCTGACTGCGCACAACAAAACAAATCTTCACCGTGAGAGTGGCTGAGCACTGCAGCAAGGCCCTGGAGAGGCTGCCCAAACTCCACCCACGGAGACTTCCAACACACATGGGACAAAGCCCTGAACCTCCAAGATGAACCATGCCTTGAGCAGGACTGTCAACCAGATGACCTCGACATGTCCCTTCTGACCTTCACCACACAATTCTAACACTCAGACTCACACATCACACATACAAATTCACCTGTTAAAAGCATGATAGGAACTAGTTAAAAATCAATATAAAATAGTTTAAGAAGAAACCATCATGCCAACGTGTGACATCAGAAACCATTTTCTCCAGAGCAGAAAGTGATACTCTAGCTACAAAAATGATGCTGGAAAGAAGAATAAATCCTCAGCAATAAGACTATGAAGTTATTGAGGACATCTTATTATTAGAGGATCAACAAAGTAAGCTGAATGGCACTGGAAATGCAATCAAGCACCAAGATGGCAGATATGAACTCATTAAAATATTAAATGTATCAGCTTTGTTACAACTGCAGAAAGCCTGCTGCCCGTACAACCTGCTGAAGCCCTGAGGTTGGTTTTTCAAACTAACTCATGTGTCTCCTAATTCCTTTGGAAAACTTGCAAACAGAGAATTACAGGAATCACAGCCTTATGCAGACAATAAAAATATCTAAGTATCTTGGCATACAAATGTGGTTAATATATAAATAGCTTTTCCTTTAGTAGCCCAAAAGACAAAAGTAGTTTTCAGCAGCAAGGCTGCCCTTAAAGGTAGTTGCATGTGAGGGAAATATATCTAAGCAACACATCTAAATGTCTTTTTCCAAGCTGTTTTAACTACTACCAGCCCAGTTTCAAGATAAATTCAACACGTGTAATATATGCAGCACGTTTACATTTGTTGTTTACAGATGCACTTTGGTAATTTTATAGATGTATGTATAGATAAGCAAGGTCAGGCATGGATACAGCAACCTGCTGAATAGAAAGATGGAGACTTCTTGTTTAGTTGCCTAGCAATAAGATCTGACTCCGAGAAGCTAACAAATACTGATTAGAGAATGGAATAGCATTAAGGTATCTAATGTATGACAGAAAAAGGAACATAAGGCTATTGAATAAAGGGAAATGCTAGGCCAGAAAAAATCAATTCTATCCAGTGAAACCTGTTCAGGAAACATGTGATGTGAAAAAACAACAATATCTAAATTAAAGGAAGTCTGTTCATTCTGTAAATATTTTTCATTGTTCTTCTTTTAGCAGAAAGTCTAATTCCAATCTTGACTAATGGATCTGGCTTTTGAATTGCTGTGTTTAACTTTGTCCAGCCCCCCCTCAAGAGTGTTTGGAAGCTGGAGAGAGACTGGGTTTTTTAACTGAATTGGATTAACATGATGACATCTCTCTTCTTGGAAAACACAGTATGATTCTGATGGGAAGTTTGACAATGTTTACTAGACTGGTGAAGAGGCAAAATTCCACACTGGTGTTTTATTTGTTAGGAAGAACTTTACAATTGCACTGATGCCTTTTAGCATATTTCTAAGGTCTCTTCTTTCAGCTGTTTCAATATTATATATGTTTTTCTCTCAGTACTTCAGAGGTAGAACAGGAAGGCCACAAGCCAAGTCCAGCACAGCTTGGAAGTACTTACTTCTTGAAGCAGTACTGACATTGATCTTTTTCCCTTATAATCCAAATTTAAATAAATTAGTCTGCATGAAAACTGGGAACACGGAGGCTGCTGGATAGTATTCAGCACTATAAGCAGTGTGGACTTGTAATGCACTATTCATGCACTATTTAAACTTGAAAGAAGACACGTGACTCCTCTTTCTGCTACTTCCAACCTTTCTTTAAAAGAGTCTTCTTTAACAAAGCCTTTATAACAGTACTTTCCAAGATGTGCTCCTGTCAGAGCTGCTCCTTAACAGTATTACATCTGCTCACAACAGAAACAATCATAAAATTTCTCTCATGTGTTCTGTTACAGCAGCATAAATCTAGAGGAACTCCACAGACTTCCTGTGTGACGCATTTACTCAGGGTTTGTCTATACAAGGAAGTAAACATAAAGGAAAACCAGCCTCAATTCAGAGCACTGTACCAACTCTGAAGTAACTCCTAGTATAAACATCCTTACCACACAGAAAGCAAAGGCAGCTCTTACCCCCCCTCAATCCAGAACAAACTACTTTGAACAAAGGCAGTCCTAATAAAAGCCAAAGGTGTAATCCCATTCCACAATGCAGTGCTTTACAAAAATAAAGTTTTGGTAACAGAAATGTTACTGAAAGCAGCATGTCATACCATCTAGTCATATATATTCTGCTTCTCAAACATTCCATCATTTAATTTAGGGGTAGTTTCAGAAACTGTACATAGATTTACATTTTAGCCTGAAAATACCCTTTCACCATCCATAACATACATGGAACAGATCCTAACTTCACACTTAAACAGCACTAATTTTCCATGATGACAATGCCTTTATTTCTTAATCTTCCTTCCCCAGATGCAGAGACTGCTACACAGACTAATTAACTACATCTTTATTTGGTCTTGTACTGTGGCTCCTTTGTCCTCGTCAGAGCTGTGTAAATGGGACATAAATTATATGTACTACATGAGAGGTTCTAATAAACCAGAAATTTATATTACTGATTTTTCTACATTGTTCAGACACTATAGTGATAGAAACCATACAGATATCTAGAAAAGCAAAAGCAGGTAAAAATGAAGGACATGCAAGTGAAGATTTTGATGTCTTAATCATGGTAAATAGTTCAAGAAGAGAAAATTGTACTTATTTGCACAAATCCCTTAGAAGACACTTGCTGTTTACAGAGATCTGTCAATAAAGAATAGATGGTCTGCGACTCCCTTTGAATTCTCCCTGTTAAAAAGTCCATGAAAGCAAGAATCAATATTATAGTAGTCCGACCATAATTTTTGTAGATTACAGTTAATTACAGTTGTTATCTGTAATAGGTTATAACAGCATACACAAGAGATGGCACCGTATGAGGCTAGATCATCAACTGACATCAAAAGGAGGCCAACAGTGTTCTCAGCCTTTTTGTCCAAGCAGCACTAGTTGCATTAGTAGTGATTTCCCTTCAAGAGCTCAGTGACAGCACTTCTGACAGGGCACAGCAGAAGTGACAACTTTACATCTTGTAAAAGAACTAACGGTTTGAAACATCAATGCCAATCCACAACATCAGTTTTGTTTGCTTTCCAGTAAAGTTTCCAGCTGCAAAAGTTTCTCTTGAATCCTGAGGTTCAGTGATTCTGAGACCTTGCTGGTCTAGAATATAAATAGCGAAGCAATTTCTTGATAGCTGGCTAAACCCCAAAGAAAACAATGAATGCTTCTTAGTAATATTTACAGGGATTTCAGAAAAAGGAATACTAAATGTCATCGGATATAATAACTAGATAATATTCTTGATACAAATTCACATCTGAAAACATGAATACCATGACGTTCTGCATTTTTTGAAGAAGCCTAAATATTTATTGTAGATCCTTTCTGCCTAAAACATGCAAATCACTGAAATATTGGTTTGAACAAAGAAGCAATAATTTACTGAATAAAGGAGCAATAATTGACTGATCGCATTTTGCCATACAAACTAGGATATGTGAAACTTGTGAAACCCATCTGTCCTGCAAAGATTTGTGGAAAGAGGCCACTATCAGAAAGGAGGAAGACACGGAGTTTAGTATATGAGCAGCATAAATATCAGATCTTCATTTCCTGTATCTTACTCAGAATTTCTGCAGATCTGGACAGTCACTGGACCTGAACATGAATTACAATTTCTTTTAAAAGACTTTGTGTTCTTATTTCTATTGAGAAATGACAACACTTCCCAGCAAGTATAGAGTTAAATTTGCTATTCTGCTTTCACTCAGGTGCTCAAGGTAGGGTAAAGAGGCCCACTGAACTAGATAAGATTACACTCAAAGGTTTAGAGAGTCTATGCAGCTTTGATAAGAGGAGAGAAAGGACTTCAAAAGAACGATCCAAAACATAGTGCTGGAAGGTAGAGTACCGGCCCGGGTGGGTTGGGTTATTTTGCCTATATACTATCTGATGTTTCTGTAGCAGTTATGATACAATTTGGGCAGGATGAAGCTCGTTACAGATTAAATCTGTTTTCTGCAAATTGGTTTCTACTGCTTTGCAACTTTTGCTAAGGGAACAAAGGAAAAACAGTTAGAGGGGAGCACTCTACACCCAAAGTTCACCTCTAGTCAACGCAGAGTCTAACTGCATCTTTCTTTGCCTTGCCTCTTGATGTTGTACTGCTGCTAACAAGTCACGTAGTGCAAAGCAACTGTCAGGGCCTTTAAGTGATTTCTTTAAGAAATTCTATCTTCTGTGAGTCACTTGGCAATGCATTATCTGTAGATACAGCCATGCGTTAAAGAGGAAGAGTTTAATGTTGATTACAGGTAGTAGGAAAGATAATCTCCTATCCATAACATAAACTAGCTTTTTACTAGTTCTTCCTCATCTTAGTCAGTTGATGTGATTACACTCGTTGCCTACCAAACTTCAGTATCTATTTCCAGGAAAATAATGCTTTCATTGAAGAAATGAGTGGCATCTATGGCTCTTGCTAGGAAAAGAGAGGTTAAGAATGCCACCAAATCCACTGCTAAAGAAACAAATGTGCATTATATTTTTACTATTAATTGAAGGGCACAAATATGAAAATAAGGAAGCTCTACCTTTTGTTTATGAGGAAAATGTAAGTCAGGAAAAGACAGAATTAAAATGTTTATGCTGAATAAAAAACAAATTATCTTTTTTCCAGTTTTGGTACATCTAAATGTCATAGCCTATGTCACTAATAACAATGTACCATTCAATTTCCTTTCTGCAAGTGCTGGTGTTATCAAAATAAGCATTTTTTTCCCTGTATATATTCCACTTGAAATTGATCCCTTACGTGCTCTAATTGCCATGAAGAGTGAAACTGGGAAACATAGCTCAGAGTACTGAAAAGGTAAAACAGTTTTATAAAGACTCGCAGAGTACAGCTGTTATTTCACTCCACTTTAAAGGCAGACAGGTTTCATCCTCACTGACATCTGTGAGGCGAACTGCTTTGCTTAAGTCCTTGGATTTTTCTCTGTGGCTTCTATATAGGTATATTAAGGAAAATTTATCTTTGTTATCTTTTTTAATTGCCAGTTAAACTGTGCTATATTTCTAACTGGACAATCTTATTGCTCAAATTTATTTATTTTTTTTAATTTACTTAGAAAATGTTTTAATTTAATTTCAGACAGCTGGCTGAAAGTATCCAGGTTCTAATTTCAATCAATCCATAAACTCTGTGCATTTGAACTGCTTTCAGAGTGTTCATAGGCTGACACATCCTCAGCCTTGTACTTTTTTCAGTTCATAGAATTATAGAGTGGTGGGGGTTGGAAGGGACAAGAATCCAGGGGAATGGGATTATGTTACTCAAATACATCTCTGAAGTACTTTTTACCTTGTGTTAGTGATTATTCATTTCCTAAATTCACTAAACTTGTGAAGCTGGCTAATGGGAAATAATTCTATGATGCTGAAATGGTTTGTATTGCTCCAGAGAATTCAGTAATTCCAATCTGCAGAACACATTTACCACTTTGATAGAATCATAGAATGCTTTGGGTTGGAAGAGACCTTTAAAAGTCATCTAGTCCAATCCCCCTTAGGTCATACCCTGACAGTGGGTTTGGTTCTCTTACCCTGCTTCTCTTCCCAAAGGAGGTATAAGCAACAATTTGGGTACAAATGGGAAAAAGCCTCCTTTATGCAATTTCTTTAGAAACCAAACTGATTTCACCAAAACGAAAAAAAAAAAAAATTACATAATTTCAACAAGAAGCCACACTTGCTTTACATGGATTAAGGATTAAAGAATGCCAATGTGAAAATACAGAAATGCAAAATAATTCTAACACGTGGTAAGTAGACTGGATTTAGTAAAGGGAATTACAGGTTAAACAACAGAAATGCTGTTTATTTTAACCTAATGGTTTCATGCTCTTGAACCTACTTAAAAATACAAGTTTGTAATAACATGCTCATATGTACAAGTGACCACGTCTTTGTATTAAGGAAAGGTTTTGAACTTTTCAGACAGTGAACAAGGGAAAACTAAAAGATTTCACTGACTTCTAAAAGGTTAACCTGGATTTACAACTGTTTGCCTCATTTCCCTGTATTTTTGCATCCTCTTGATGACTGAAAATGCTAAGTAGCTTTTCCTCACCCTTCTTCTAGCTCAAGTGGATCGTTGAGCCCTAAATGACAGAAAAACTGGTCTTTACAGAAATTTAATAGAGTATTAATGCTATCCTGTCTTTTTAATAAGAACTCTATTAACAGCAACCATTTAGAACTATTCTATGTGAATATTACCTTAAGTTGTACACTACTTTTCTTGACATGGAAAAGTAAGGCAAACAGCACGGAGTAGCTCACTACATCCAACAGAAGCCCTTTTCTGCAAGCCACTAGTAGTATATACATATTCTGTGGTATATTCCTAGTGTTTGCTACACATGCAAACTGTGACACAGCATTTTCTGCAATGAAAAAGATAATGCAAAATTCTTTTGATAATACCAAGGAGAGCATTTTAATAATAGTCATTTCCTATCCATGCTTCTGAATTAATCAGTAAGATATTTTTATAGCGATAAGAGTAATGCAATGCAGCTATAGGACACTGATGCTCTTCCAACTCAGTCAACTCTAATTTGTGTTCAGCTCCAGTAGGTATTTATGAGTATGAAAAGTATTTCATATAGAAGATGACTGTCACAAAAACACTTCAGCAAGTGCATTACCGTGGAATTAAGCCAATACATTTTAAAACCAATACAAGGATTATTACTTTTTAAACACCATCAGTTAAACCACAGAGCTCACTAAGACTTGATACTGGAGAGGCCTAAAATGAGTCAAAATTAGATATTAACGTAGGCAATTGAAATACTAACAACTATAAGAATTAAAAACTATAAACATGGTTTGAGGTAATTCAAACATGAACCAGCAGTGGTTAGGAGGAAAAAAAAAGCTCTTCTCTTGGTAAAGAATGAAAACGATAGCTTTTAAAGCTTGCTTTATTGTAAAGCTGGTGCTAAGCAATGTCAGAATGTAGTGCAGCACACTCTGATGATGCTAAAAAATATGAACCAGTCTGTCAGAAGACTAGAGAATGTAAAAATTCTGCAGCTTACATGTTTTGCTGAACTAGATCCACTGAGAAGACAGACACTGTTCGGTTTGGGTTTTGGTTTGGGTTTGTTGTTTTTTTTTTTTTCCTAAACCATTTTGGGAATACACATGCAATCTTCCTCTTTGAAAGTTATGATGATTATGCATTAGTATAATTGCATCGGCTAAAAATATTCACTGTTCTAAAGAGGACTTTGAAAGCAAAGCAAGCTGTACTCTTAGGGGCACTGCCTCACTTTCCTTAGTTGCTGTATAAACACTGATGAAATATCAGTATCTCTGACTCTTGACTACTCTAGGCAGTTTTCACTGGCTAACTAGAAAGTCACACCCCAAGTATCTTTCCAAATTCCTGTCAAAGAATCATCATAAGTGTCCTGTGCAATTGTACCTGCCAGACTAATTGCTGGGCTTAAGAAATCTAGCAAGTCTTCACAGTCTTAGAGAATAAGAGCTTTTTAATTACTTTTCTTTTAATGTATCTGATAAGTACAAAAGACTGGTTCCGAGCAGCAGGAAATTCAGGTGCTGAGTTAAGGTATTGGGAACAGCATTTCAGCAGACAACTGGATGAAAGCAAAATGATTAGTTTTATTAGATAGAAAGACTCACTGAAATCTACCAGCACAGGGTTTTCCAAAGAAAGGGAAACGAGAAGTGACCTCCCACGTGGTTAGAAGTCCACTGCTGTGTAGAAAAGCTGGAATGCTCTTGCCCTGGTGAGTATTGTTAAATCAGCCTCACTAAAAGTCATCTCTACAGATACTCCTAAGTTTAATACCAATATATATTCTGGAAATTCAAAGCCAGTAGAGAACAGCCACAAAGCCTTCTGCAACACTTTCAGACCAGCCACACTACACCGTAGACACCAGGCATATAAACAGCATAGGTAGCACTGCATTTCTCCAAAAGACCATGTAAACAATTCTTATAACAGTGCATCTGTACGGTACGAATGGGTTTGCCATTAAAAGCATTCTGCTTCAGTAGAAGTGCCAAAAATGTGTTTAAATTAAAAATATAGCTGTGTTTTTTCAGTTTGCTTTGGGTTTTTTGTTAAGGTTTGTTGGTTGTTATTTTTCCCCCAGGCTTTTTTTTTCTACAGCACAGCTCTCCCTGAAACAGACTTGTATCCCAGGAAAAACTGTATGAGTGCATTTGTTTACAGGTTTGTGCCAGTTCATTCATGGGGTGGGTCAGGAACTATATATACATGGCTTTGGAGAAGAATGACGCTCACTTGAAAAATCAGGCAGAAAAACTGTTTGGAAAGTAAGAAGGTGGAGGAGAGGATTGTGTTGGAGAAATTAGCATGGAGTACATGGGTGTGAATTTGCAGTGAATCGCTTACTTTGCAGCATGTCTCTACATGGATGTTTTGGTTCACATTCCATGCATGTCTATAGGACATTAATGCATAAAACCCAACCTAGCTAGATCCACAAGCAGTGCGGCGATG
The DNA here is from genome assembly GCA_033439905.1 of Ceryle rudis. Lineage (NCBI taxonomy): Eukaryota > Metazoa > Chordata > Aves > Coraciiformes > Cerylidae > Ceryle > Ceryle rudis. The sequence continues at coordinate 54,100 of JAAGNO010001609.1, forward strand.
AGATTCAGTGTTTACTGGAGATGGGACAGTGCCACACTGCTACAGCTACCCTGTCATCAGCATTCTGTCTGGAGTCTCCACCCAGCAGGGCTCAGCTTTGAAATCCCTGCATTGCAACCTACTACACCATGTAAGTCACAGCGATTCCACCTTGGCTGTGGTAAGGAAAACCTCCCAGATTTGCAGAGCTCCTTTCCCACATTTTGTGGATTGCTTTGGTAGACAACAGCAGCCAGTCTGGGTTCTGAACTACATCATCTGTGCAGTAAGAGGCATTCCTCTTCCTCTCTGTCAGATGCTGCATCTGTGGCAGCAGCTCCTGTTTCTGTGCCACAAACTCTGCAACACAGTAGGTTCCTTGTGCCACTTTACAGACCACCCTTCTCCTCCAAATAACCCATGGCAGTGCACTCAAGTTGGAACTGTGGATAGATTCTGCTAGTTCAGACTTGCAGAAGCAAATCCAGAACTACCACTATGTCGATGGTAAACCAGCTTATTTGAATTAAAACATTACTGGTGTTCAGGGGAAAAGGCAGAAAAACTCAAGTGGAGGGAGGCAGAATTTGGACGATGCACTAGGATGAATGATGGGTGCAAGGTGATACTGAAACTTAGAGCTATCACAATCCACTTGATGATTATTCATTGTGGGGTATTTTTTTGTGAAATCAAGGGGACAAACTGCAAAAACATCTTCAAGTAAATTTGTTACTGAATAATCATAGAAACAGTTGGGCTGCTACATTCTCAGACATGAATAATGGTGTCTTCCACATTGGTTTGTGGAATTTAAGAAGTAGGTGAGGTGTATAAAATAGCAAAGATTTCACAATCTTTTTTGTCCTCTGCACTACAGCTCATTGCCTTCATCAGCTGAAGTAGTGCAGCTGGTCTGAGGCTGACCGAGTGTGGCACAGAGGTGAAGGAAAGCTATGAGCAGCCAAGAGTAGAAACTTCTCAGGTTCCCACCTGCCAGAGTCAGTGTGAGCTATGAAATAGCATATATCCTGCTGGGCTCAGTAGAATGCAGGATTGAGTCCTAAAAAAACCAATCACAGTTTTAAGAAAATAGCAATGATTTGCTGCTATTCTCTACCGACCAAATGTTGGGTTTCTTCCTGTTGTTATGGTAATAACTCTCTCATAGTATGCTTTAAAATAAACAACGACCAGAAAGAGGCAATACTTTAGTCTGTCAATATGTGCCTACTGTGTTTTGCAGGTTTTCCATTCTCTTCTTTTCCTCTCTCCCCAAAAAAAGATAAATTCTGCTTAATTTTCACCTATGGGGCCTCTGCCTTAAACAGTGATGGAATGCTTATGCTGTAAACACTGCATGAGAATATTCTGCCATCCAGCGCAACCCAAAATCCTTGCTTTCACTTCTAAGATTTGCAAGTATTTTTATCACTTTTACTACTTTTTACTCCAAGAATATTTATTTCAATAATGTTAACTGGTTTTAATATTGGTTTAGATCTTGTTGACTCTGCTGTTGCTTCTGTGCCCACTGACCTCTTCTTTCAGACTGGATTGCAATGATTTCAGTAGAGTTCTGCACAACTGTGTCTTTGCAAATTCACATGCGAGGTCCAACCTCTTGCAGTAATATGACTATAGTTAAGTGCAGGAAAGTGTCATTATATAAAAATTCTGGTATGACCAGTACCTGTCACAGTTAGGTTCATCCTTACGCAACACTTATGTGCTCAAAAATTACTTTTGGGTCATTTATTCAAGATGTTCTGTCATGTAATCTGACAAGTCGGGGGTCCTTAATCCTTACACGTATGAGATGGGGAAACTGATCTGGAACAAACTTCATCCCAGGTAAGATGTGACATAGGAATTCCTATATGGCAGCACCCCTTAGGCTTATGTAACCCTTGGGACACTGGCACACTCACTGTGTTGAAAGCATTAGGAATGAAGCTGGCTCTGGGAAACTGGAAGTTCTGCAATATCATTTGTTTGGACTTGCCATTTGAATGGTTCAAGAGTTACTACATGTATCACTTTCTCTCAGTCATCTGAATTCTGAGTCACACAAACCGAAAGCAGAAGGCATATGTGTGAACAAAGCACATGTGGATGTTTGTGGAGCCTGCTGCCCGGTGGATAGCTCTTGTTCTCTATCCTGCCCCATCTAGGGCAAATAACTTCTGACTTTTGGCAAGTCCAGGTAGCTGCTACCTCAGAGACAATCTAGGACGGGGACAGGTTGGGATAAAACCTCACACTGGCAAGCTTCTGGAAGTCTCCCATGACTCAAACTTCCACCTACAACTAAAAGCCTGGCCATCTTTGTTTTGTTTAACTGAGTGGGAGCAAGAAAACCCCACCAGCCATGTGCTTAGCACAATCAACGTGTCTCGAGGATCCTGGTTGTCCATGGGTTGCCTGCAGGATGCCCCGCTAGAGACGGGCCCGTTAATAGCTAAAAGCACATGCAGAGATAGAAATAGTTTCCAAACACCGAAAGCAAGGCTGAAATTGGATCCGTACAGACAGGCTCTTGGGGCTCAAATGGCCAACCTCCTCCTTCGGAACTGATTGCAAGCTCAGGACTACGGCCCACAATCAGCTAGTATTTTACCTCAACAAATCTGAAGCGTGGTCTGACTGAAGGGAACGCAGGCTTAAAGAGATTTATAAAAGAAAACAAGTATAAAACAAACCAAAAAACCTTATCAGAATGCGCAAATATTAAACTATTCTTCTATGAACGTGACAGACGCAACTATAACTCACTCTAGGCCGCTAGAACTGGACTCTGAGCTGGCTGAAGCACAGGAGCGAACCGCGAAGGAAAGAGGCAGCCAAACTGCCGCCATTAACCGGGTACGCCACTTTCGCAAGTTTCCGGTCCCTTCGAGGCTCTACCACCCGTCACACAACGTAGAAGCTTTCGTGAATACGGATGCTGCACTGCGGCGATGGCACAGTTCAACCAAACTTCCTCCCTCCTCCTCCCACTTGGGCGTTAAGGCCACCCCCTTTCTCTGCCCTGATTGGCAAGACGGGCGGAGCCCTTCGCGGCGATTGGCGGCTGCTGGAGGGAGGTGGGGTAGGTTGCGTGAAGGGCAATAAAGTTAGTGGGGCTGGCTGGTGCGCTCTAGACGCGGCAGCGAGTCGGTTCTCTATGGAGGTGGCAGAGGGAAGGGTCGGGCCGTTGCTGCTCCTGCTGTGGTGACTCGGAG
>JAAGNO010001610.1:0-34226 GCA_033439905.1 Ceryle rudis
GCGGCGGCCGGGCTCGGCTTGCGACCCCCGAGCACAGCCGTGGGGTGGGATAGCGCCGGTGGGAGCGGCGGGAGCTGGGGCCGTGCCCGTGTCCGGCGGAGCTCTCTTGTGCGTCTGCTGTTGCAACGGGCAGGGTCTCCCGCTGGTCTCTCTATAATGATAAGCAGTTGAAGGCCATAGTTACAGCTTCTCTTTTCGGGCTTAAAATCAGCTTCAGCCATCAGAGGGCCATTGCAGGGTCCAGGACCAAGACGCAAGCACCTTCCAGTGATGGGGTGTGTGCGTGGGGGGCCACTTAAAGTCATGCAATTATGCACACTTTTATTTTAAAAAGAACAATTTGTAGAATATATGTATAAGGAAAAAATACACAAATGGTACCATAGCTTCCCTTAACCTTTTAATAGATGACACTGCTATACAAGAGGTTGGCCATAAAGTGTTAAAAAAGAAGGAGGAAGTAAAATGTGTAAAGCCCAGTGGACAGTCAAGTAATTTTCCAGATCCTGACAGCAAACTATTTGTCATGAAATCAGATGTCTCCTGACAAGACTTAGAAAGCTGCCAACATTGGAAGGAACGCAAACAACTGAAACTGATCCAGTAATGAAGTTGCTGTTTTAATAATGCGGCTCAGTTTCTCTTTAGAACCCTGCGGGACAGAAGGGCTTTGCCCTAAGGTGAAAGTCTGTTTCAAATCTTGCATAAAACGGAGTTGATGCCTGCATGTAGTCTGTACAAAAAGGTGCCTTGCAGGACAGAAAACCTCAAATGTAATATAACAATTATTCCTCCGTGTATAAGCTCAGAACATATGAAGCAACAGTTTATAAGGAAAGATTAATTCATTAAATGGTTCTTTTTCAAAACTTGGTTCAGTAATAAATTATTGCATCTACTAAGTCCTCTGGTCTCACTCCTGCTCTTTGATAATGCTCTTTTCATTTGGTTTACGTGTCCAAGGATGAGGCACTTCAATCACTTTTAGAAGGTAACTGATTTTGTGAGCTGACATTTCAATGTGGCAAGATGGCAGTGATGTACAAAGGCTTAATATTTACAAGCCCTGTTTCAAATGAGGTAATAGACCAGTCATGTGGCCAGTGTTTTGGTTGGAACGTAAGTTAGGATGATAAAATAAAGATGGCCTGCCTCTGCAGCAATTATTTTTGTTAACTGACAGAACTGAATTTCACAAGATTTGGGGTCTTTTTGTCCTCTGTTTTTTATCTTTGTGAAGTGGCTTGGGTAGGAGCCTTGTCTGTGCTGGGTATCATCAATTACAGAAGCTGCTCAGTCTCCTTGGCAGTACACAAGACTTTGTTTAATGCACTCAGAGCCTGTGAAGTCTTGCTTGAACTAGAAGGTCAGCCAGTCTCTGGCAGGTGGTGGACAGAGTGAACGAGTTAGTTCAAGGCGGTGACAGTGATGTGCCTGTTGTGAAAGTAAAGCTGCTTTTTTACTCTTTTGACTTTGTGGGGGCTTCTTAAATTGTAAACATCCAGAAAGTATTTTTGCTTTAGAGTTAGAAGTATTTTGTAGATACTAATGGAGCTATTCTTATCACATGCCAGTTGATATGGAAAGTAATGGATTCCACTGTCTAGGTAGAATCTTATACTTTTTCCAAGGTCAGAGAGGAAGTGCACAAGGCTTCTTTTTACACAGAGGTGACTTGAGTATTGTTCTTTATGTGTAGTGGCTGTGTGTACAACGTGGTAGCCCAGCTTGTGTTTTTATAGTACAGCTCCTGCTATTCTAGTTTAACTTAAATGAAAAAGTTTCTTTAAATTTAAATCTACTTCATAGCAGAGAGGGAAGCAAGGTTTGAATGCTTTTTCAGTTCCTAACGGCATACAAGAAACCTGTAAGTGTGCATGCTGCTGGAAGTAACGGATATACACTGCTACAGCTAGCTTACTAATAGCCCTTTTAAACTGGTGCTACTTCTGATTGTTTTGAATAGCTTGTAAATCTCCTGTGCAGCATATCAGGATACGGAATCATTGTATTTTCTTTAAACCAGAATGTCTCACTGCTGTATCTTGTTGCTCTGTAAAATCAGAACACAGCATCAACAATTAAATTGTATCCCGAAGTGGCCACCCTATTTTACTGCATTAATATTTCTTGATTGCTTCATAATTTCAGTCATGTCCATGCCAAAAAACGTTGTGAAAGTTTTTTCCTAAATGTCCTGGTTTGGGTTAGAACAGAACAATTATGTTTGGTGATTCTACTTTTCAGCTCAGTGTCTTCTAATTAACTGCACTTTCCGAAGTTAATGGCATATTTCTGCAGACAGTGTCTGCTTCTAGCAGTGATAACGCTCAGTGTTTATAGTTACTACCAAGGATTGGTATAGGCTAGACCTGTAACACTAATCTCTTCAGATGATGTAGGACATTTTTATTTATTCCTCTGTTTAACAGGGCTCAGACCATCATGAAGGCTCGTTTGAAAGGTGCCCAAACGGGTCGTAACCTCTTGAAGAAAAAATCTGATGCTTTGACACTTAGATTCAGGCAGATCCTTAAGAAAATTATTGAGGTAGGTAAATTAGAATTCTCCCCTGGCTCATTTTACTTGAGATCTGTCTGTTGTCAGTTGTGCATTCCTGTTCTAACTTCATTAGGTAGACTTGAGAGGATACTGCAGGTCTCTAATGTTTACTGCATAACTGGGTACACTAGAACGTAGAAGTCTTGTCCAGATGGAACTTGTTCCTTTATGAAGAAATGCTGAGTCCTGCTCCTTCCTCTGCAACATGAATCACAAATCTAAGATACTCAGTAGAGCCTATAATGGCTTTTTCCATTCTACCATACTAGGTGGGTTTCAGTTGTACTGTTTTGCCTGCAGCTGTTACGATATCCATGGTTAGCAGTAGCTCTTTGTTGCTTTGCTGTAGACAAGCTCTTGGCACTCTGTATCTTGTTTCCTGCAGACTGTCTAGTACACAAATGCTCTTGCTTCTCAGTGGCATGTTTTTTAGCTACAAGGGCTTCAACTGTGTAAAAATTGGGCAAAAAAGGAGTAAGAGCTTCACAAAGCTGCATACATCTGTCGAAAAATAACTTAATCTGTCTCATAGTATTCAGTACAATATGAAGTGTTTTCCACAGAGGGCATTTTACAGTTGTTATTTAACAATTTTATGAATTTTATGATTATTAAGATAGACAAGTCTTTTGCTGTTTTTGTGACTTCTACACTGGGTTAGTAAAACAGCTGAAATATTTATTTTTTCATCACTCACCTGGGAGTTACAATTTACAGTTTGAGAGTAAGCTACACATACAGGAATTTCTCCCTCTCTTAAATTTCTCATTCTTCTCTTTATTGAATTACCAGCTGTCCTGGAAAAAAAGAGTAATGATGTGCCTTGTATTTGTTGCTGCCTTTTTTTTTTTGTTTTTAAACAGACTAAGATGCTGATGGGTGAGGTGATGAGAGAAGCTGCCTTTTCACTTGCTGAGGCAAAGTTTACAGCAGGAGATTTCAGGTGAGGATTGCTGATCTTGTGGATGTCGTACTTATAGGAAACAGCACTCAACCAATTGTTGATTTTGATTTTTTAAAAAAAAATAAAATTCTTAAATGCACTTTAACCAAAAAAAAAAGACAGGGGCCAAGATAGGATGGGATGAAATTATTTCATTAGGTAGAGGTGAGAGACATCACGGCTGGAGGGAGATAATTTCCATGACAAAAATGTGTACTTCATTGGAGGCTAAACAAAGTGGAAAAATGAACAGAATTTATATACAAATCCTTGAATTCAGAAGGTGTTGCTTTTTGCAGCTTGGAATCTAAAATGTAGGAAAAGAAGAATTTATAGCAGAGTATTGGACTAATTATTTTGATCTTCCTTGTGAATTTGAGGGTTGGATGTAATCTGTGTTATTTCCTCCCAGAAAGTTGTACAGTAATTTTACTAATTGTTCTACCTCATTGATCTCTTGTCTCACTAGGGCTAGTGAGGGCTGTATGTGAGAGGGGAAACAAGTCTTTTTCCTCCAATAGGATATTTTTTTATTGGATTTTAATAAATTACAGTTCTAACTAGGGTGTTTTGTTTAATTCATTTGTGCATAGATCTTGTGGAATAAAGTTGGGGAAGTGTTAATGATTCAGATGATAGAAATACCAGTTAATGGGGAAGAACTAAGTGATCAGACACAGTAGTAATCTGTGTGCTGCTGGAAAAAAGTCTTTTTGTCCTTTTGTTTGGATATGCTGCTGTTTCCTGTCCTAACCAGTTGCACTGTTTAGCTATAAACAATAGTCAGAATCCACCCTGTAAGCAAACTGTAGTTCAGTAGAAGTGTTGGCTGTAATGACCTGTTCCTGAAAGATTTTAGACACAAGCTGGACTGTGTCTAAAGGCATCCTAACTTTGCCAATATATGTTAGTGGATGAACTCACAAATGTTTTGAAAGAACAAACACCTGCAATCTCAAATGAATAAAACATTGTGGCCTTGGTTTGCTTTAAAGCCTTGAAACTCCTTCACTTCTATTGGGGAAAAAGAGTCTTGTAGGCTGATTAGGCTCAATGTTATTAAAACATTTTAAAGTAATTTGCCACATAACTGGCTAGTTTTTAGCTATACTTTGTATGTTTGTTCTAAGACATTTCTAAATTACATTTCACAGACTCTGTGTCTTTTACATTTCCAAATGTCACTGGAAACTCATTTCTTTCCAAGCTTCTATCTTCACTTCAAAGTTTGTGCAATGAAGTGCATAGGGAATTGATGTAAAAGAATTTCTAAATCTTTACAGTTACTCAGTAATACTTCATCTTGTATATAATGATGACTTAATGAACCACTTCAGCTTCCCAGATTAAGACATATGTTTTCTGTTTTACAGTACCACTGTGATCCAGAACGTGAACAAAGCTCAAGTCAAGATCCGAGCTAAAAAAGACAATGTAGCAGGTGACTCTTTTCCAGACTGAGTATTTCAACTCTTAAAGGAGTTGTGGCAGGAGACTCTGAAATATGCTGGAATGTATCCAAACACTGTCTCCTCCTCTTTATTTCTCTTATACATCTAACCACATAAACACTTGTAATTTGCTGTGTTTTTTCACATACAGCTTATAATTTTTATGTTTAGTTATTTACCACTCATAAAATTAAATGAGTGTGTGAAAACTGCAGTCTGGTTTCTAGATCTTTGGACAAAGCATAACTTCCACAGAGCTTTACTGAAAAATAGATCAGATTAAGCATCAAGACTTAAGTAAATTTCAGGAAAATAAATATCAATCATTATTTATGAAGAAAACAATGAAGATAAATCAAGATTGAATGCTTAAAGCATTCCTTAGGAAGGCTTTACTAAACAGAAACATCATAAAATTGGACACTGAATAAACTGGAATACTTCCTTCAGTTTCTCATGTGCTTAGATCTCTCTGATCTGAATACAGTTCAGAAGATCCATATTAAGATGTCAAAACCATCATGACTTAATTGTTCCAAACTATATAGGAAGATTTTTGAAACAAAGCTAAGTTTACAAAATTTATTAGCAGCAAATGGGGTAAAAGTGAGTTGTACTTAATGAATCTATAACCCTTTATGTCTCTCACACACGTTCTTGTTCACTTTTGTCAGGTGTAACCTTGCCAGTTTTTGAGCATTACCAGGAAGGAGGGGATAGTAAGTACAAAACAAGTATTTTATATCTTAAAGAGACTCATGGCTATTACTTTTTGCTAACACAAAAATACTTGTCATGTCACATCTTGCTGATAGGTCAGTTTACATCATAGCCATAAGTGTACGTACTTCCTCTATCATGCTTTACCCTGTTCTGTGACATGGAGGAATTATTAGTGACTCTCGTGGATTTCAGTTTTCTAAATAAGGAGTTTTACAGATGAGAGAAGGCTTGTCTTGAATTACCAGGTTTTGAGACCGTAGGTCTTACTGTGTACAGGCAACAACAATGATCTGTAGTAATATAAACCACTGAAGACAATGTTAATGGACAAAGTCTTTAGCTTGTCACTTGCTGAGCTGTCTATTCCTGTAGTTTGTAAAGTAATAATTTTTATGCAGTAACAAAACACCATAATAGCAACAAATAGTATTTGAGGATTGTTTTGCTTTTTTTTTTTTTTTTCCCAGGCTATGAGCTGACTGGCTTGGCCAGAGGTGGAGAACAGCTGGCTAAGCTGAAGAGGAATTATGCCAAAGCTGTGGAGCTGCTTGTGGAACTGGCCTCCTTACAGGTTGGTGGGAAGAAACAAAAGGGGGGTCACTGTTTTTTCACTGTTTTGAAATGAGAGTAACGTAGCCTCTGTGATTATGGCTTAATACTTTGAGCTATACTATGCTGCTTTAGTCCCAGTGCTGTACGAAGTTTCAAGCCTTTTCCAGCCAGAGTTGTATTACTGCTTCAAAGTCCTTATTCCTTAATGTCAAGAAGAAACTTTCTTTGCGGAGTTGGTAAATGCTGATGAGTATTCTTCAGCATGCTACTGACATAAGTAGAAGAAATTCTCTTCTGGCAGAAATTTAGTCTGTAAGAGATACATTACAGACTTGGCTCTGGCTTTCATGTGCTATTTAGTTTTGTGTATAAATTTGATGGAACTGATGGATTTGTCTTGTTATGTATTAATTATTTAATCCTATTTCATCAGACGTCCTTCATTACTTTGGATGAAGCCATTAAAATAACAAACAGACGTGTGAATGCAATTGAACATGGTGAGTATGTATTTTCCATTTGGGATGCAAAGTATTTTTCTGTCTCTATGCAAGATGAGCAGCAGGGTCATGGAAGCCTCTCTTCATTTGATTATATTTTTGTTAGCAGGATTTCTAACCAGTTCTTGTTTGTAAATTTGTTTCTTGCTATTTGTTAAGTACTACCCAGACACAATACTGCTGTGGTTCCTTTTGCTGCCGTATCCAGGGTGCTTTTCCCAGTTGTTGATAGCTTGGGATTTAATCATCTTTGCACATATACGGTAATTTATTTCAGTATATGATTCTAAAGCATCCTTTTCAAGAGGTTTTCGTACTTGTTCCTTTGAATATGCAGGCCTTAGCTGCAGCTTATCACTCTGCAAATTTGACTGTAGAAGAGGTTTCCTCTGCAGCCTTCCAAATAACTTTGGTAGTGCTGGTAACAGCTTTCTTTTTTTGAAAAGTGGTTCTGACACAAAGTCTGCCCAGATGGGTGTTAAAGCTTTGTTTGAGGTCTTATCTCTTCCCTTGTGATGGTGTTATATTTAATTATTTGTTTTCATGATGGCATTTTCAAACTGAGATCGTAATTCCATGAGTAAAAGTGCTATATTGAGCAGAAGTTTCTGAAAGAATGTGATAGAACAGTTTTAGTTCAAATCTTGCCCACCTCTTGTAGGACTTTTTTTTTTTTAACCACTTTGATAGGGAAAAAAAGACCTTACAAACAATTAGGGATCAGTGCTTACTCATTCCATTGCATCTTTCAAATGAGTGGGGTGTGGGAGATTCTGTTCAGAGTTCTTGTTTAGGCCTGGACTTACTGAAGAAAAACATTTTGTGTACTTGTCCATAATAAAATAGTATGATCTTCCATGAAAGACATGTAAATGAAGAATTACTAGATTTACTTTAAACAACCATCTGTCCACTGCATTAGGTAACTTTCTGGTTAATGTAACAGCAGCCCAACAACTTCCTTATTTTTCTTTTCTAGTGATTATTCCTAGGATTGAGCGTACTCTTTCTTATATCATCACAGAACTGGATGAACGAGAACGAGAGGAATTCTATAGGCAAGTATCTAAAACAAGACTAGACTGATCTCTTTCTCAAAGAGCCCATTCCTTGGGGCAGACTTAGGAGAACTAGTCACCAAATCTGGTAGTGAACCCTGTTAAACATGACCTGGCTCTTACTGTACACTGAGTTTCCAGAGCCGGGTGCTTAGAGATCTGCAGTTATTTGTCTGAAAGTGACAAATGAATCTCTACCACAAGGTTGTACATAGCTGTCATTTTCACTCTTTCAAAGGCAATGATGTGATACAGTACACAGAGATGTTCTGCTTTAAGAACACCTCCAGCCTCCCTGAAGCGAAAATGTCAAACCTAAAATGAATTAAAGGAGAATTAACTTCATTAAAGACAAACACTGCATTATACTACTCTTCTTAAGGTCAATAATATAATTTATAGTTTGGCTGAAGAATTAATCTGCAGAGATGGAGTTTTTCAAAGGCAGCAGCTAGCAATAAAAGCCTTCTGCCATTTGTTACAGGATTTTTGTTCCCTGTGGAATTTCTCCAGGTAGCTTTATCATATCCAAGTTGTACGGCATTTTTGCTGCTAGCCTGTTTTCATAAGACATACCTCTTTCACAGACAAATCACTTTTCTCTTCACAGGTTAAAGAAGATCCAAGAAAAGAAAAAAGTATTGAAAGAAAAATCTGAGAAAGAACGGGAGCTGCGGAGGGCTGCTGGAGGGGAGCATGAGCCAGCCAATCTCTTAGCAGAAGAGAAGGATGAAGACCTTCTCTTTGAGTAACCCAGCACAGTTGTTGTATATGGAGCAGGGGACCCAGAATACGGAATGTCCAGTTCCAATATAAATCAGGATATTGCCTCAATGATACTTATGTGGCTTCTCGGTGTGTAAGTCTTGAGTTGAATGGATTGTGGATTTCTCCTGGGAGATTAGAAATCTGGGAACTTGCCTGAAGCATAGGAGGAAAAGCAAGAGATGAGTCAGGTGCTTTTATCAGGAAAGCCTTCTATTGCATGTTCAGCCTGTTTCTTCACTTAGTACGAGTCACTGTCCATCACTGTGGTTTTTGCAGGATGGCTCTGGATTTACCTAATCAGATTCCTCTTTAATTACTCCCCTTCCTAATGCAAGCAGAGGAAAAAGTTATTTAGGAATGGAGATGCATGTAATGTTCTTTACTGCTGAACTATTAATGTTCAAGTTGTTTAAAGCAGGTATTGGCACAGCTGAAGTCAAATGTTAGCAAAGGCAACTCTAGTTTTCTAACCTGTTGATGGAATCCACAGTCTTCTTTTTGTGATTAATTTTTGTTGCACGATTGTTACCATTGGCCAGCTATGGTTTTAATTAGAGGTTCTGTCAACTTGTGTACTGTCTGTGCTAGAAACAAGTAAAAATTTTAAGTGTTATCTGGTGTCTGGCTCAAGTTGCTAGAAGATGGTGGCCTTAAAAGCTCGTCATGTTGATTTAAAAATAAAACCTTGGCTTCATCCCCTACCTCCAACTTAGAATCTGCACCAGGTGCATCCCTCTTCATGCTGTGCCCAGGTCCAGTTAACCTTTACTGCTTTAGGTAAGAAACCAAGGAGACTTTTTGGTTGAGGAGACTTGACCAGATTCTTCTCAACTACCCAGCTACACATTGCTCCAAATCTTCATTGCAACCAGTAGGTTGGCAAGCAGAACAGGGCTGATTGTAGAGTAGTCCATTGATGCTGGGAGTCTTCATGTCATCGGCTGATTGGAGGCATCTAAGTGGCTGCTAAGCAGATTGCCACTGAACGCTGCTCAGGTGGAAGGGCTGTTTTCCTAAAGACATTGGTGTGCAATTGGCAAACTGAACACAGTAATACTGGTATGTTGTCTCTAGTACTACTGGTCTCTTCAATGTAAGCATCTTATTTTAATCATGATCCATCACTTAACTGCAGATGCAGGGTGACTGCAAGGAAACTAATTTCTATTAACACCTTTAAAAAGTAATTTTGTAATTGTATGAAGCACAAGGCCATTTATTTTCTCTTTTGAAGCTGAAGGCAGCACAGCTGAATAGTAAGTCCACACTCTGTTCTAAGATACAGGTCCAGACCAAGAGAGAGAACTAGATCTGAGGACACATTACCTCTCACTGGACGCATGGTGTCAGAAGGTACAGAGAACATCCTCTAAGGCACTGATGGGTCAGAGCATCTTTCACACGAGGCCAAACAGCAGAAAGAAGACTCCCAAGATCTGCTACAAGAAGTAAAATTGTACAGTGATTTATTTTAAATCTAGAAATATTTTACATTTTTACATTAGTGTGCAGTTCATGATGTCTCAAAATACAGAGTGCAGATACATGTATAAAAGTACAATGCGGGGCTAACCACAGGTCTCAGTAAAGTTACCTTAGTTATTTAAGGTATTAAACCCACCCCATCATATTTTTAAAAGTCACATATAATTACATTCAAAAATTCTTTTATGCAATTCAACTAGCATTTAATTAAATCTGGACTGATAAAAATGCAGATACCCTCTTTTCAGTCTGATGCAGCTCACTTCAAAGCCTATGATAAGGTTGAAGAGTTTCACCAGTGAAGTTTTCATAGTCTCTTACTCTCAAGGGAATTAACACACATTCTTCGTTAAAGAAGGCAGAATAATTTCTTACACAAGGTAGTTCCAGGTCCAAGCTGGCAGCAGATGGAGAGCCAGGTACATTTCTCAGTGCTGCTCAAGTGTTTCAGCAGGAGGAAAAGCTACCATTGGTTATAAACTATCATAGCACCTCTTTACTGTGTGCCTTGGGAATTAAAGAGAGTAGAGCTGAACTTCAAGCAACATTCTCTAAGTCTACATTCAAAAGCTTATTTGTATAAAACCAGCCTTTGTACACCACTTCAGAAGAACTGAGTAGACATAAGTTAATGGCGTGCTTTACTGTGACTGACACTGCCTTTGAACACTATGCTAAAAGGGTGTTCAGCAACCATCTTGAGCTAACTGTGCAAGAATTTGGACAACACCTACATAGCTGAGCTAAGTTACCCTCGACAAACACATTTTATCGCTTTCCACCTTCTTGTCCAGCTATGAAACAGTCAATACCAAAAAGCCTAATACATCTACAATCATCTTTCTTAAAGAGTAGAATTGATACAATATTGCCATCTGTGAAACAATGTCTATCCAATATACCTGAACATTGTAATTGTCATAAACTATGGATTAAGCTGAGAACATGCCTGCAATGTGAGGCAAAAAGCCATTATTTTGAATATCCAGCCCTTAGGACAACAGCTAGCACATTATTTCTAACACTGAATTGAACTAAAGATATCGAAGTTTCCAACCCCTTTTCATTCTGAAGGGCCATTAGTTATCCCCACCAATTCCTTAATTGCTTTGCAACCCTAAATGCTAATCAAACCAGGAAATATTTTTGCTTTCTAACAAGACAGGAATGCACTCTATACTTCCATTTTTCAGTACAAAAAAGTACTGAACTAACGTCCAGTAACTGGGACAGAAGGAACTGTCAGGTAACTATCTGCTGTGTACTTTGAGCTCTGCATTTAAATAGGGGTGTGAATTTGTTCCATTAACATTTGAAGAAATAATATATGCAAGACAGAATGGAAAAAATTCAACTACTTTTTCATCCTTCAACATTAGTTGGGAGTGAACTACACATTGACGTTAACTCCAGTGTTTTACCTGTAGGAACTAAGAAACACTATGGCTAAAATTAAGAGATATTCACAGTCAAGGTTCTTTGTGCTACTCAGAACAGCCAAGTTGCTACTATTTGGTTAGCTTCAGCAACAGAACAGCCCTACTGCAGATACACAGCCTTAGTAGTTCAACCTTCACAACTCAGAATCATTTGAGGATTCAGTGATGCTCTGACTGCTCTGCAGAGCACACTAGGATACAGGCAGACCCTGCCTCTTGTTCATTTGTTTCAAGTCTTTTTTGTTGGTTTTAACCATTACAAATATTCCCCTTTCTTGCAATTGCTCAGTCAGTTACCAGTGTTTTACACCTACTTCCACTGCATCACTGAGCAAATGCAGGACAACATGTTGGCTAGTGAATTGCAATACTCATTTATAACGCAGTAGCTACATTCAGCTATTTTAACTCCAGTTAGTTATCCGTTAGACCAACGGCCGCAAGATGAACCATTTGCAGAGATTAAAAATAGCTACTATCTTTGAATGTTCAGCACATCAGTCTATTTTAGTCAGTATTCTGTTATAAAACATGAGAACTTAAGTTGAATTCTAAGCAGCATGTCTTAACTGTATTTTTCACAAAAATATAACCTCTGCCTTTCTAAATAGCTCTACAGATCTGTGGGAAACAGCGGCTCTGATCAGTCAGCATGTTTTAAAGAAAATTTCATAAAAATATCACATCTAAAAGATCAATATAATATTCATCTTTGATTGGGCCTAAAATTAATGTGCAGTCAAAACTGATTTTAAAAGTCTGACTAAAAAGACACAAGGATTGAAATATTTACATTATACACATTTTCCAATTACAGTGCTATTAGAAAGTGGAATGTTTGAGAATTAAAATATTAACTCAAGCCTCACAGGGCAGCTCAAGACCAGAGCGGCATCTTCATTCTGTGTATTTTTTGAGCAGATTTCTCAACACTATTAATGTATTAATGATAAAATAGATTATTTCTCTGCCCAGTGATCTGTAGAATTATGCTCCTGAACTACCATCATGTTCCACAAAGTCATTAAGTTAAGTGTTAAATAACATTTATATTTATAACTATGTGACAGCATGGACTGTATATACACACACACACACTTAAAAATACTTGATTTCTTAAGGGTGATTCTAGGTATAAAAGGTGGATTTATGTATAAAAGTAGTTGCTAGGAAAAAAAAAAAACCCAAACAAACTATCTAAAGCATTAGGATTTAGTACTGACAAGGTCTCCATTTCTAGACCACAGAGACAGAAAACTTGATAATCTATAGATCAGTTAAATCAGCTCACAAGCTGATTAGCATATTTTTTCTGTAATACGCAATTTCACTGGCAAAGGCCGCAGCCGCTGAAGTCTAGAGTTCACACACATTCATGCTAGAATTGGACATAGATCTCCATGGAAAAATATTAGACTGAAGTCCATTTGACCCTTGGGATTGTTCTCTTATCGTAGCCAGGTAGAGGGCACCCACTGTGGTTCTGTGTCAAGTTTGTTTATTAACCGAAGTAATTCTTGATATGCCTTATCAAGATCAGAATTCACAATTGCTGTATCAAAGTAGTGGCCATTGTTCTGCTCCATCTCTCTGGTCTTCTCTATGATTTCTCTCAGCTCTTCTGGCTGCAATCAAAAATAAAGAATCAGTGTAAGTAAGAGTAGGGAAAAGTAACAACTTAGAAAATTTTCATGATATTGCTACCAGCTATTGAAAAAGTTACAGGAGCACTGAACCATGATACATATTTGACACCAATGTGACGCCCATCCACAAGAAGGGCCAAAAGGAGGATCCAGGAAACTACAGGCCTGTCAGCCTGACCTCAGTGCCTGGCAAAGTTATGAGGCAGATCATACTGAGTGCCATCAAGCAGCATGTACAAGAAAACCAGGGGATCAGACCCAGCCAACATGGGTTTAGGAAAGGAATGTCCTGCCTAACTAACCTTATTTCCTTCTATGACTGGGTGACCCATCTGGTAGATGAGGGGAAGGCTGTTGATGTGGTCTACCTAGACTTCAGCAGTCTCCCACAGCATCCTCCTGGAAAAGCTGGCAGCCCATGGCTTGGACAAGTGCACCCTTCACTGGGTTAAAAACTGACTAGACAACCAGGCACAGAGAGTGGTTGTGAATGGTGCCGCATCCAGTTGGTGTCCGGTAACCAGTGGTGTCCACCAGGAATCAGTGCTGGGTCCAGTTCTATTCCACATCTTTATTGATGACTTAGATGAAGGGATCGAGTCTACCCTTAGTAAATTTGCAGATGACACCAAATTAGGGAGCAGTGTCGGTACCCTGGAGGGTAAGAAGAAGCTGCAGAAGGACCTGGACAGGCTGAGTCAATGGGCTGTGGCCAATGGTACGAGATTCAACAAGACCAAGTGCAGGGTTCTGCACTTTGGTCATAACAACCCCATGTATCGCTACAGACTGGGTGACGAGTGGCTGGAGAGCAGCCTGGCAGAGAGGGACCTGGGAGTACTGGTTGATTACCAGCTGCACATGTGTGCCCAGCTGGCATGGAAGGCCAACGCCATCTTGGCTTGTATCAGGACTTCTGACCAGCCATAAGTGGCAAACTGCTAAACTGTCCCAGACTGAAGTAAACAAAGACCTAGTACTGCTCATTTCATTACATTCATCTTACTGAGGCTCTTAAATCATGTTTCTGAAAGTTAAGTTAGGTTGCTAGTCCCATTATCCTTCTGAAAAAGACTGGAAATGGCAGGGACAGTGTGAAAATAAGTCCATAAAGTGTAGAACAAGACCACACTCCTCTGAAGATGTGGCACTGCAAACACAGTCAAAGGCAACAGCTATCACTGAAATATCTTTACTAATAAACAGCAATGAGAACCACAATTAGAGCTATACTATGCCGACTGAATCAGCATAGTATCAGGTAAATAACATTGCAGAAAAATGGAAAACATGATTTGGAAGTTGGAAGGGAGTATGTCAAAAGCAAGAATATTTTGCACGTAGATAAATGATGCAAAGGGAGAAACAGAAATGGCTTGCTTTACTACAGAGTATTTTTACACTTGGATTCTGAAAGTGCGCTCATTTTTCTCTCCTGCAGCTTGTTTTGCTATTTATATAAAGGAATATTGAGGTATAATTTTTGAGATAATTTTCTAAAGAGGATATTTTCAAAAGAAACTTCAGGCCTTCAAGATTTTTTTTTTCCTAGGCATTACACACACTTAAGAAAATCAAAGCCACACGTGGACATACATGCAAGAAATACCATTTTCTTTATCAGGGGAAGAGGTTTAACACAGTAGCATTTACCCAACTGAAATAAATACAACTCCAGTGCAATTAATTAGAAAGAAAACAACCATAGTTTAACACCAATGACAATGTATTAATTTTTATTGCAAATGAATTCCTTGACTACTGCTATTAGAAAAACAGGGCACATATAAGATGAAGTATTTGTATAAAATAAACTTTCATTCATTGCGTAACCGTGGAGGATGAAACACATCTGTTTAAAGACTATAAATACTATGATTATATTTGACTCTGGCAAATAATATCCACCCCCCCACCCCCCACCAAAACAAAAAACAATCCCTCTGTTTTAAGACTTGGACTTTAATGGACTTTCAGATCTTACATCCAGGCAATACATTACCCTTGTACCAAACAAGGAGAGCAAACCACCACACCTGTACAGCACAGCGAGATACAACTCTGACCAAGTCGTATCAGGAGTCCCTTTGACTTATGCTGGGAAGACTGTTCTTCCTCAGTATGCACTGCATTATACTCCATTAGTATCAGTACTAACGGCATTATACTCAATTAGTACTTTGAAGAAGTGCTCCCCACCAACTGCTGTAGGGTAAATTTCAGTTAAAAAGCTGAAGATGAACATATTTCATTATCCTAACAATAAGCACTTTGTATCTCAAACTGATAAGGACCTTTTCTGAGCTTTAAGACATCCTGGTTTAACCTGTGGGTTTCAATTCCGTTCCGCAGAACTAACATCTCATTAACTAAATGATCTGAACTGGGTAAGCTGAGATCTTGATGTGATTCTGGTTGAAACAAGAAAAGTGAGTCCACTTCATCTGAAGAGGTTTGCAATACATTTTCAAATAAATGTTTTTCCAAGGGCAGATGAGTTCTCACAAGAAAATAATAGCTTTCTCCCTAGAATTACCCTCAGATTTACTTGAAAACAAAGGTGGGTTTCCCCCAGCTTTTAAATATAGAGTCATATTTTTATACCCAAAGGCAGGGACCACAACTGAGATGCTGTGTCCCAGGATTATTAAATTAGCAGTGGATTCCCTTGCCTCATACCTCTCACATTTTCTTAGGCAAAAGCATGGCAAGACCTTCCCTTTCTATGGTCTGCCTACTAACCTGGAGCACACAGTTCAGCTACACTGCTTCCCATATATTGTCAGGACCATTGCTGTTTCCCAGTTCCAGAGTATACAAACTTGTTGTTTACCAAAAGCATTCCAGATCTGTAAACAAAAAGCAGCATGGTTTCCTAAGAAGTGTTAAGACACCTTACCTTTGGGTTTTTTCCTTCTTTGGCCAATAAAGCGCGTAATCTCTCTTGTGAAGGTGGTGCGACAAATATAATATATGGCTTCAAGTCAGAATTTCGTAGTGTCTTCAGTGACTGCAGAAATGGGATTCAATATTTAACAGTTCCATACATGAAAAGGACATTTAATAATGCATTAGTCACATGCTGTAATTGATAATATACTCTTCAAACACAACTGTACATTATAATAACAGCAGTATAATTAACCCAAACAGTATTATTATCACTACTCACAAGTTCAGATGTCTTTTCCTACAAAATTTATATTCTACTATTTTTCAGCTTCACGGAACACAGATATTTAGTTTTGTTCAAGAATAGTCTTAATAACTAAACTGAAGGAAACTTCGGTATCCAAAAGCCAAAAAAATAAATACATAAATAATACAAAAAATCACCTAGATTGAATTAAGTTTCTTTACAGTGCAAGGAATGGTTTCAGCTTTTAACAGAGATAAGTCTTTAAATACTACAGTTTACTTTAAATATTATGGTGAAAGCTTTTCTGTTTTGAAGACTAAAATAAAAGATATCAGATGCACTACTACTGAATGCTTGGCATAATTTTTTTTGGCAGGTTACGCTTAAATGTAAGATGGGAAATAAAAAGAACCAAACTATAGTGTGATTTTTTTTTTTCCCAAAAGGTTCCTTCTATGTGTCTCAAGACAAAGAAGTTGTCTCAGAGACGTATTTTTATAACCACAGAAGTAGATTGGTTTTCAAAGGGTTATGACTTTTCAACTTATTATATGCTTTGGAACACCCATGAGCTATTTCAGTCAAGTATCACATGGTCCCGAGCAGTGATGGCTAATTACAGCTTCAATACTACCAGACTTGACTGATGCATCTGAGTTTTGGGGCTTCTTTTTTCAGCATCTGTAACAGCAGTAGACCTCATACATATTGTGTGTATTAGAAATGGGCTGGGTTCCATGGCTGTCTCTTCCTACATTTGGCTAAATTTCCAAGTTGAGGTCCAGATGCATAGGTTGTTTTTTCTTTCTCCGTAATTGAAATGTCATAGCTAAAGAGCTTTTCAATATTGTTGATGTAATGTGCTGTAAACCTGTCTGTTATGGAACTGCATAAACATTTCCAAAATGTAGTTTCCAAGTATAATCACAAACAACTTCCTCTCCATCTTCAAAAACCTCAAAGTAAATAGATTTTATTTTAATTAATTTTTCAATTCAGATGGTATCACCAGCTTTAAGTATCTGGAAACCAAGGCCCTTATTACCTTTAGCACAGATAAAGATGTGTACATTTCCAGACAAGGAACAGGAAGGTTGTATTCATAACACACTAAATAGAGTTAACACCACTGAAAGAAAACTTGTAATAAACATGAAAATGGACCTTCTGTAAACCAAATAGAGCTCGTAAGATTTTCACAGTGGCTTCTACAATTAAAATACAACAGGCAACAGCTTTGCCATACCTGGGTATGAAGGTTTAAAAGGCATATCTTGCCAGAGTTGATTACTTGCCGCACAGAGTCTATGCTAGTACCATAGAGGTTCTTTTCAAACTCTCCATATTCAATGAACTTCCCTGCAGCTATGTCAGTCTCAAATGCCTGTCGGGAAATGAAATGGTAATCTCTGCCAGCTACTTCAGTCTCTCTCCGGCTCCGAGTAGTATCTGCGAGCAAGAGTAACAAAAGAAGACATTGAGACAGTGATACACATGTAGAACTGAAGAGAAATCAGTATTTCTCTTAAGAGAGACATTGTTAACCTGGGGACAGGGAGAATGAAGCATTTGAAATATTTCAGAAATGCAAGTATTTTATTTTCAACAATAAGTGTCCCTGGACAGATTAAGTTGCCAAAGGCTGAACATTCATTTATAGGTCTTGCTTCCATTACCTAGAGGAAAAAAAAGAGCCAAGAAGGAGTGGTTTCACCTGTGCAGCTGCATTCTCGATGTGAAAACAGCCATTAATTGTTTACAACACATTATATTGTTAAGCTGTCTGTAAGCCTAATTCAAGGTACATTAGACATTAAAAAATAAAATTCACTGAAATGTAAGTGGTTTGGGAGGGCACTAAAGTCACTTAAGTATAAATGTCTGCAGGATGTGTAGGTTAAAAATTTTTTGACCAATGTACTGGTTTCTTTTTTAAACATCTGTAACTCACTCCAGTTTTACTCAAACTAAATATATGTATGTCTTATAATGCCTCTGTAGCACTGCGTTGGGACACTGGAGTTGCACTGACTTACCAAAGCTACTTTTTGCCACACAAGATGTAACTTTGCCAAGAGCTGACTATGCCTTGCTCAAAACCCCCAAATTCCCAATTGCTGTTTTCAACACAAGAGGATTTGTCTGCAGATGATGTTTAGAGTAAGAGCAATCATATCTGCCTGTCAAACTTACGGGGAACTGCAGAGGCAAAGCGTTCCACTTCATTATTCATAAGTCGCTGCCGCAATTCATTTTGGCCGCAGTTCTGTGGGCCGATCAGAACAATAGGCCTTTTCCTATTTGCTGGTTGATGATACAGTGACATTTCCTCATAGGTCAAAATTTCCTCATTGTCATAATCTTGAGAGAGAAACAATAAAATAGTCACAACATACTTTACTGCTAGTTGCATGTATTGCCTGTCATGCAGCTTGAAGTTTCAGGCAGCTTCTGACTCTTTGCCCAGCATCTAACTGTGAGTCACCAAAGCAACAGTACCCCAAAGACCATCACTTGTCCAGTAACATCAGGCTTTTTTTTTTTTTTTTCTTCCCCTTTCTGGAGAAAGAAAATGTGTTTCCACTTACTACTGATATAAGTAGCAGCATAAACTCAGGAAACAACTTTCTTGCCAAGGAACAAGTTTCTAGCACAAGAGTAACACTCCATGCCCAACAACAACAACAATCATCATCCCATTCCCAAAGTACTTTTGTGAGAATTTAATACAAATAACCTATAAACTCTGTGGATAAAATTTCCATTTACTACACTTAATTAAGCAGGCTGAGATATTACTACAAAACGATGATAAATTGGTTCATAATTGTAAAATTATGAGTGCTTCCATGCCTAAAAAAAAAAAAGCTATCTGCTTTTTTTTTACCCCATCACCTGGTCTTTATTAAAGGTATTAAATCACCCTACAAATCCTGCTGCCTCTTCTACATCTTTCACTAAATGTTATTACAAACCATACTACCACTCCCCCACAAAACATCACCAGGCAGTATTTCTAACATCATATCCTGAATTTCAGCATGCTTTTCACGAGGTTTTTTTGTAGAATCTCTTACAAAGGCTTGAAAGCACACACACTGTTCAAAAGATGTTACTTACCGTCATTTTTATTTGCATTGTATAAAACTTTTTTCCGTTTCTTTTTGTTTTTCTTTGCGCACCAGAGTTTTCCTAACCAAAACAAAAATAATCGGAATTAAATACTCAGAGTAAAAAGCTTCACATCCAATCTACTATATGGATCTTGAAGTGGGACATTTATTCTGCAGTTTTGAAAAAGGCAGAATATTCTTCAGCTCATTACAACCACTTGGTGTATTAAGCAAATGTTGCATGCCAAGGACTTCAACTGTCATGGCAGATTAAATTCTTTAAGAAAAATGGGGCTTTCCATATTCTCCTTCCTCTTCCTAATTACACAGTACATAAGTTATTAAAAAAAAATGTGATTTATACAATAAAGTGCTAAATTCAGACTTATTTACAAGAACTCCAAAGAATCATCCCACTTGTATTACAAAAAATAGAAGAATTTTCTGCAACTCTACAGTGACACGTTTCAGATATCACTAAGTTAGCATCTCCCAGTCTTTTGCCTTGGGAAGCATAAATCCAACCTGATTTTTCTGGCTCCTTGTCTTCCTCTATGGTTTGCTTCATTGCTTCTCTTTGTTGCTGAAAACTTTTTCCTTAATGCATATTTATAAAAAAAAAAAAAAAAAAATTACAGAGCCATTAACATTTAGAAACCATTTCCATCCCTTTTTTGTAATGTCTTTTGCTCATTTTACTTTGTCCTAAGTTTTTAAGTCTCTGAAGGTTCCAGTAGAATATGACGTAAGAAAAATGTTAAGAGAAGTTAAAATTGCAAAGAAGCTTGTCTATTGCTTTGACAATATATTCATCAAGAAAGACTCGCAGAGCATTTGTACTATTCTGGAGAGTTTTGCCTAGAAAATTGAAACTACTGGAAAGACTACCTTTCCCCACTATACCAATGTGTTTTCCCAATTAGTTTTGTATGTTAAATACATTCTCTTTATACTAAATCTTTTGAACTTCAGCTTGAAAAACACTAGTTTATATTTAAATCAGTGTTCTTCTCAACTTACTCAAATGTCATGAAGTAACAGTGTGATATTCTATGGAATTCAAAAAGTCTTTTGTTCACTATATTTAGAAGACCAGCAGATCATTAATGGACTAGAGTGTGGTACGTATTTCAATGGAAAAATTATATACCGACTTCAACGTCTGAAAACCCTATTCCTCAAAGATCCCTAACAGTTAAAAAGAAAGCATGATGTACAAGTAACTGAAGCTCTCTGCTAAGTGAAAACATGCAGAAAAGTTACTACAAGAGAGATACATTTTTTCAAATATAGTACTTATTACAGTAAGAAACTTAGCTGCTTATCTCCAGAGAACAAGCAAGCTGAAGTCCCACATTTCTGCTGTAGCCAGCAGAGGGAACTCTGAATCTAGTCTCTAGGGGGAAGAGTAAAGGGAGAGTAGCTCTTCAAAGGTGAACTGCAGTGGAAGCAGAAGCTTTATTCTGCATTTAACATCTATACATGGAGATGAGCCTAAAAGGTCAATCTTTTAAGTGAATTACATAACCAACAGTCGGCTTTATTGCAAAAGGTTCAAAGTCACAGATATTTATGGCAATGGATATTTAAGGGTGTATCAGTCTCTGGCACCCAGAATATTGCTCCTGAGACTACAGGAACTGGCTGTTAAGCTTTTTCTAGTTTTGTTTACCAGGGATAAGGCCTGCCAATGGCTGATTATCTTCATCACCATCTCTGTAAGCCTGCCACCAGTTTGGGTCTTCTTGGCTGATCACATGGAGTATATCTCCTTTTTGAAAAGACAGACCTAACTCTCGGCAGGGGACGTAAGGGTCATCAGAGGGATCATAGTCAAAATGTGCTTTCACGTGTATCTGTGGAAAATCAAATGTAAAATCAGAAAAAAAAAAAAAAAAAAGAAAGCCTGTGACTTCTGAAGAATTACACCTCATCTTCCTGTGACTGCAGTGGAGCTCCGATATATAAAGGCTCCAAAAACTTCCATTTTATAGAATTTATCTGGGGCACACAAGGCATAGTGGAATGGAATCACCACCTAGTTTAGCGAGGGAAAAGACACAGTTGTGCTAGGTTGGAGATGAAGGCCTGAATTTAACTCTCATTAATTCTAAAGTCTATGCAATTTCCATGCCATTTTAGGAGGCAAAAACCCCTGAGCTAATGATTTAAGTTCTTTGCATTCAAAAAGATATATTCAAAAAATATCAGAGATATTCTGATTTGCTTAAAATACCTAACAAATACACAGACTGAAACTTGGAGCTTGGCTTTAGGTGAAGTTTCCCTTGTAAAATTTATTACTTTGTCACCAACCATTAATGTTTTTATTTGGCTGTGATATAAATTGGTGCATTCTTTCTTCAAACTGTCAGTCTCATGAAAAGTATGTTAACTAAAAAGATAATGAACAAAGTTTCCAGTATACAAACTTTTCCTCCCAAAGCATACTTGCAATTCCCATCAATCCAATTTATACATATATATATATAAAAATAAAGAAACTGGGAATTTCAAAATAGAATTTCAGAAGCACAGGCAGTTTGATAGTTTCTTACTAGTTTAGAAACGGAGCTGAAATCATACTAAGACATTTAGCTTAACACCATCAATCACTTTCAACAGTTAATTCAGTTGTTAGTCTGGTAACAGTTAAACCAATTCAAATAATTTTTGGTGGTGGTGCACAATGTAAGTGACCTACCGAAGACCTTTCTATGCACTACTGTTAAAATAGAGTATGTATCACCAACCTTGAGAACTTATGTAGAGCTACTTACAACTGTCTCCTTTGCAGGAGGTGGCTTGCTCTGCTGACTGGGGATCAACACAAAGGTCAGAGTACCATGCATGTCAGCCTGAGACAAAAAACAGACTCTTCATATACAGTATCGAAATATGGCTTAAGGTTAACAATTTTAATAAATAACATTTTGCAAAATGCTTTCAGAATTCCCATAAAAGGTAATTCCTACACAGCACATCACCTACCCCTTAACTGGTTCAAAAGATATAGTACAGATGCAGTGATTCATTGGCCGGCCAGAAAGCCAAACGTTCATATTTGAATTTTATAAACCTAGCACTCTTGACTATACATAAACTATTCCTATTTGAAATGAAGCAGACGCAATTCTGTCAAGCAGTGACTTAAGAGGAATGGAGAATAATATTCTCTTGTTCTGTTCAAAAATACTAATAAGTGGATTGATGCTGGGCAGAAAAAATATATAAAAGTTTATTATTCTTAAAAATTGCTTAAGTGGAGCGGTGGTTTAAAATCTAAATATTTCTCCTATGATTTTATGCTGTTAGCATTATTAAAGTATACAAAACACTGTTTCAAAACTTAACTAACACATTCAAATCCTGTATCTGAAAAGCAGTTAATATCAATATTGCAATCACCTCCACTAAGAAAGTAGAGCATATTAAGTGTCCTGGCCTTAAAGAGTATTGCTCTAAAGACTAATAGAAGAGCAATAGAAAATAATGGGCCTTTGAAAGAGTGTACCTCTGCATTTACTAGTTCCTGAGAGATTTCTTGTTTGTTGTTTTGACTAGCTACTTTTGAACTAATGTATAAATTTTGTCATGAATGGCCGAAGTTTAATAAACAGGAAAATGCTTATGCTAGTAAACAGCCAGATGAAAGGGGTTTTTATCAGGAGGGAAAAAGTAAAAGGTCTAGTCATGTAAAGGTCCCATGTGATACAATTTGTAGTGGGTTATGCCTGGCCAGCAACTAAGTACCCACCAGCTCCTCACTCACTCCCCTTCCCCAGCAGGGTGTGGAGAGAATCCAAAGACCAAAAGCATGGAAAAACTCAGGGGTTGAGGTAAAGACAGTTTAATAAGTGAAGGGGGAAAAAAACCAACCCAACAAATGATGCAAAGGCAATCACTCAGCACCCAATTTGTATTGCTCAGCAAGATGTTATATGGCAAGATACATCACTGTGGTCAATCAAGGTCAGCTGTCCCAGCTCTGTCCCCTCCCAACCTCTTGTTCACCCCTAGATGACCTGTGGGGTGCTCTAGAGTAAAAAATAGAGAAGGCCTTGACACTGTGCACTCTTCAGCAACAGCTAAAACACTGGTGCATTAGCAACAATGCTGTTTCAGTCTAAAACCAGCCTAAAACACACCATCGTATAAGCTGTTATGAAGAAAATTACTTCCTTCCCAGCCAGACACTACCACAATCACAGTCCCACACATATTAATTGCTGATTCAGATATAATGATTTTTAAATCATGCCTGTTCAGAGCTAACAAAGTTTTTCTTAGAAATCATTAAAAGCGAGTCTCAAGACAATAGCTTGACTCTTCCATATCTGTAGGCTTCATTTTTGCAGGTAACTCCCATTATACTTCCCAGTATCATACTACGCATAAGAAAACTTGAAATGGCCCTACACAAATAAACACTAGCTACAGGAATGAAAATACTTTTAAACTACTACTAAATATGAGTACAAATGACAAGCAGAGCCAAAAGGCTTCAGTCTTAGATACAAGTATTTTTTTCGGGGGAAAACAAGTAGTGTCCAACTCACCAACAACTCAAAAACTTCATTAACATCTTTTCCACGAATCTCAATGCCATTAATCTCCAGAACTTCATCTCCTTCATGTAAAAGCCCACTCTTCTCTGCAGCACCTCCTTTCACTATTCGACTAATGATAACAGAATCCATTTCATTGCGAACAGTAGCACCCTGTGTAGTAGCAACACAATCTGAATTTATTATATATATATATGAAACTCAAAGCCAACTACTGTATATATTCCAAGCCATTGGAGAAACTATGTTGAAAGAGATCACAAGAATTCAGATGCATACAGGCAATACTGCAGTTTAGAAACCCCACTGCTCAATTTCTTCAAGCTGCATTAAAGATTGAAGAACCGACTTGCTCCACAACCTAAGGTCCATCATTTGAAAAAAGAAAACAAACCAAACAAAAAACCCAAACAAAGAACACAGACAAACCAAACAGAAACATATTCCTACGGAACCCTTATTTCAACAATGCAAAACAGAACATGAGAGTTGCTAAATAAGTAACAAAAAACACCCCCCCTTAAAACAAAACAAACCAAAAAACCAACCACCACACAAAAACACAACAACAACAAAACAAAAACCCCACAGGCGGCACAAGGCTGTAAGCTCCCCTGCAGCAAAGCTTGGGATAACGACTTCCGTCAAGAAGTTCTGTCCAAACCAAGTTCACAGAATTTGTACAGATTCTAAGTGGTAATACAGCTACTGCTATATGAAGACATGCACAAGTTTACCATCTATGACTATTTCTCATTTTGGAGAGAGAGTGTTTACAAGTTAAACATCACCTCCACATTCCAATTCCAAAACTTTCATAGCAATCTGCAAAGGACAAACAAAATGCTTACCTCCTTTACACAAAAGTACCAGTACTTACCAACGGAATATCCCGAGCTTTCTCAATGCGAACTATTTTAACCGTCTCCCCTCCATACACACCAACATTCTCATAGATTCTTTCATCTGTCACAGGCTCTGGTTGCATTTCTTGTTCTGCAACCTTATCATGAGCTAGTAAAAGTGCCTAGTGTTAAACAAAATGAACACATTTGAAGAAAATGTCATGCTTTATATATTTACAAAATAGTAGAGTTCAGTGAAATTCTTCAATTTGAACAGCCTTTGCAGGTTACAAAATATTGCAAATTGACTCCAGCAATAGAAACGAATCACAGCTACGTAGTAGCTACTGCTACATTTCAAAACTCTTCTTTCAGACTGGTAAAGAAAAAAAGGCAATTCTGAACACACAACGGAGACTGTACTTACAGCTTCTCCTTCCTCAAAAAAACTAGTCATTGGTTTACCGTGTATGTGGCTGAGTACACAGACATAAGACTTTACTGTAGTAAAAACTACTCAGGGATTTAAATCACCACCACAGGACAAAAATTCCCTTTATGCACCCTATTGTAAGCATGAAACAGTACTCAAAGAAAAAAAATCCCAAAACATAGATAAAGCAAAGCAGCTCATAGTGGCCCTGATCCTATGGATCTACTGCTGCATTGCTTATGTGCAAATACTCCTGTAATACATGTAGAATGTAGCAAGGGATGAATACAATCATGTGCTACACTTCATTAGAAGTCTCCATGAGTTGCTGGGAATGGGAAATTCCTCATTCTATGAAAATGTTACAAGACCTGCACAACAGAGTAGAATAAAATCAATCCTTGCCCAGTCAGCCCAGAACATTTGAAAAAAAAAGAAAAAGTTCTACTGAAAACAGCATCAAGAAATATATCTATTAGAACAGAAGCTACATTTTGTTTTACCTGCATGTGAGGGGCATTCAGCAAAGCATTAAGTTCCTGTCCATCCTTATGGTGACTTGGTTTCAAAACACTCTGTACCTAAAAAGAAATCAAATAGCAAAATTTTTAATCTACCTCATTATTTATCAATCTTCCCTCCCTTACACAAGCACAAACCCCTAGTTGCAATTATTTCTTTTGCTGAAAGTAAAGGAATTATTATCCACATAATTAGTACACTGGCTGATTGAGCTCAATCTGGTCCACATTAGGAAAACAAGCAATGAGACCACAGGACTACTCCAGCATATCTTGTTTCAGTGATTATCTACCAAATCTAAGCTGGTATCCAGTGCATCACACAGATCTGTCAACAGCAGAGACTGGCAAAGAACTCAGCTACCACAAAGATGCACACACCAAAAAAATAGACTCTAGAAAGGAATATGATAGTGAAATCAGTCACAATTAAGTTTATTATGTGCTAGGACTTTTAGAATGGATTAATTTCTCATTAATGTGACTAGCCTCCCTCTTCCTTAAAGGCAGATGGTTTATTTTTACCCAAACTATTTCCACCAACAGCAGGACCAAAGATTCCAAGACAGGTTTTGCAACCCATCCTGGAGCCCCTGCCTCAAAGTGTAGGAGTCAAAATTTCAAAAGGTCCCAGGAAACCTGATTGCTTTGGCTGGTTCCAATATAATCCACATTAATTCAAGGACAGATTTATGCTCAAGCAACTCAGTTGCCTAAAAAGGTCTGCCTTCTCATACAGTTACCAAACATTCTTTACTGTCATCTCTTGCAAATAATAGAAAGTCCTGGTATACTTATAGAAAAAGCCAGGAGTGGAGAAGTCTCTCTCATAGGAAAGGTGAGGCTGAAGACAATACTTTTCATAGCCATTATCTTCTGGCCTTATCTGACCAAAGGCACTCAAAATCAAAAAGCACAACCGAATCCAGAGATATCAAGAGTATATTATACATCAGAGCTATAGCTTTCCATGGGTTAATTTTTTTTTTTTTTCAAGAGCTTTTTACTCTTCAGGATGAGGTAATGTGACATAGCAGAGAATCAAAAACCCCCGAGTTCCAAAGTGAAAACCATTAAGCTTTTTTGGGTGATCTAACAATATCTAAAGGTCTGAAGAGCCTCTATCCTAGGAGCAATTATCTACAGAAATGCTAACAACTCTCTTGGATGCTGCCAGATGACAGTACTGAAAACAGTGAAGATCATTTTAAATTCTAGCAGAAGCCACCTTTCCCAAGGAGCAAGATCCTTACATTGCCAACAAAACACTGTTATATGCAACAAGTTCCTGTGCTTAGCAATAAACCTGGCACAACTTCCAAAATGCTTCCTTCTGGTGTCCCTAGAACATGCCTCATGACGAGCAAACCTAGTATAGCTTTGAAAAGTCAAACAAGAAACCAGAATATTTAAATAAGTTTAATTGATTTCTTTAAAACCCTTGAGAAAGGAAAGAATTCAGCTTCTTATGGACCTGACCTCAGTTATACCTCTGAATAAGCCAGGATGCTGTTACTCCTGGCTTAGCTTGAATTTTGGGATGCCACAGGGCAGACAAGAGCACTGTAAGGGATATCTCTTAACAAATTTTCTTCTGCGTTGACAGAAGAGATTCTTCTATACAAAAGACTTTCTCATAAAGGTTTATTTAAGGTCTCCAACTTTCAAGGGAGTTTCAACTCCTTTCTTGAAGAATCCAGAAGAAACTTTAAAGCCTTATTTATCTAATCTTTATGACCCTTTTCCAGAATAACCTTCTCAGAAAGGAACATAGAAGTCCGGCAAGCAAGAACACTTTTTGAATGCAAGATAAAAGGCTGCTGGGATTTGACAGGGGTAAAGAAACCAACCAGGCCTAACCAGTCATTCTGTGTGCAGTGAGTATACTTTGAGTTGATCTTCTGCTTTGAATAATTTAATTATTCAAACCTGTAACAACCCCTTTTATTATTTGCTTATTTAATGAAGCATTAGGAAAGCTTTAGGCTGCCATATACACCACTTATTACACCAGTATTGCTGTATGCCAGATTTCTCTGTTACTCATGACAATGAATCATAGTTTTATCAGATGAAGAAATTTAAAGGTAGGCTGTCATTCCAGAAGTGACACAGTACAGACAGCACAGTCAATCCACACTAAATATGTGACAATAATAATATTTTAACAACTTTTCGGACTAGTTTTTATTGTTCATTATGTTAACTTTAGTTCAAGCAACCCCCCCAAATTTATCAATTTGGTTTCATTATACACATTGCTCATTATACAATTTGCAGGCATGTGCTGTGGAGGCACACAGTGGAGTAATATTAAACATTCAGAATTTATCTGCATCTGAAAAATCTTCTTGTTGTTTACTCTCAGGTGAGGAGGATTGTCAGAGGGAACACTCATACACATTGTAATGCACTTACACCAGAAGTTACAAACTTCCAGTGCATCCTCTCAAAAGTACTGACCTACTGTAAGTGCCTGCACTTCCTTAAGAGCACAGTATCAAGTCCTAAACTTTTAGAAACAGCCTATATAAATTGAGCCTATTAAGTATATCTAATATCAAAAACATCTTTAAGGTATTTGATATGTGCTCTTACAGGATAAAAATCACAAACTGTCTTGAATGTTGCATCAAATATTCTTACAAGGTCAAGATTCACATCATTTTCCCATAGACCTTGCCCCCATCTTGCTCAAGTTTAAATGGATTTAAAATCAATTTAATTACACTTGATGTTTACTGGCTATTTTTATTTAAGACTTGAGGTACACCACATTACATGAAGATTAGCTCTCTAAAATAAATTCCTTAAGCTCAAGTGCTCCACCTTTTTAATTTAATTAGTGTGTGTTTGTTTGGGGTTTTTGCTGTCTTTTAAAAAAAAGGGAAAAAGCTCAAGCTGTTGGTGCATGGTTATCAGAATCGCTGGGAAAAGTTAACTGTACAAATGTACTACTAATTTTAAGAATTTCCTAAAGAGGAGTAGAAAATAAAAATGTACAATTACGCTCTCATGTATTGTTTATGGTTACAAAATTCAAATTCAAAAAAGTTTTCACAACACACTATTCATACACATCATTTTATACAAGTTAGAGTAAATAAAGCCAGATTTTTTTATTAAGTTCAGTGTAGCAAATGGTAATTCCCCCAAACTTAATTCCGAAAGTGTAGTTTAATTTAACATTAATTTTTACTTAAAAAAAAAAAACAAAGCTGTTTCATGTTGCAATATGAAATTGTGTTTGCAAACTGCCTTTTCCTGGTAGAGCTACAGAAGCATGAGCTCTAGAACAGGATCTCTTCCGCACCATAAAGCCTCAAAAAACCCCATGTCTGTAGGTTTAAATTAGGACAGGCACTTCAGAACAGTTTCAGACTTATACACTGTTGCTGATGACCTGTGCACTAAAATACGCACATTAGCATTACATGCCATTTAAAATTAATGTTATGCATGTATCTGCTATTTTTCTTTCTTGTAATGTCTTGTGGCTTTTATCCTCAAGATATTATCAGTATCTTAAAAACAGGCTTCTGCAGGTGTCTTTTCAAAAACACCCTAAAGTAAACAAATTGCTTTCTGGGAGAGCTTCCCATGCCTATGTTTAGGGATGGAAAAAGCAAAAGACAACTGAAAATTATAGTACAAGAAAAAAAAAAAAAGGGCATGCCAAGATAGATACTTTGTCAGGGAAAAAAAACCAAAACCAAACCAAAACCAAAAGCAAACCCAAATTTTCCTCAAGCAGAATTAATTTCCTCTCTTACCCCTACCGTAACAAACACTGAAGCCTTTCCGAAAGGAATAAAAGGACCTGAAAAACGGTCATGAGATCTCCTATTTAGGCAAGACTAGGAAGTACAGAATGATGTGAATGGAGGCCTAAAGTTGTTCCTCTTGAGACACTTCTGTCAGTCACAGAAATATTTGTCCTGAATTTCCGGCTCAAATATTGCAGGATGCTATTTAACATATTGCAAAATACAAGTCACTTAAATACATCAGAAACTGAATCAGAGAAACTAGATTACATCTCAAAATGGGGACATATATAATATATTGTCTTTTCAGGGATTTCAGGGCTGTAGAAGACAGGGATGGGAGATGAAGAATCAAAACAAGTGCAGGAATATGTCTGCCTTTTATATAATAGTCTCCTAGGTGATAACAAAATTCCTTTGATGTAAAAAAATTTAAAGAAATATTTTCTCTATGCTTAGCCTTCTTCATGGATTGCTAAGAGACACAACACTGGCTTTGCAACACCTTTTCATTTTAGGATTTACCAAATCACCTAAAAAAATTAAAAACAAAATCAAAAAGAGAAGACTGTGTTGGGAAGGTAAGGAGTAGGAAAGATGAAGAGGAATATGAAAGCTTGAAAAAAGACCTGAAGTTTTCCTAGGCTTATTTTCTCCTTAGAACCTTCTATTAAGCAGCAAATAAAAGCATACCATATCCATGAAGGGAAAA
Source organism: Ceryle rudis (assembly GCA_033439905.1). Lineage (NCBI taxonomy): Eukaryota > Metazoa > Chordata > Aves > Coraciiformes > Cerylidae > Ceryle > Ceryle rudis. The sequence continues at coordinate 30,226 of JAAGNO010001610.1, forward strand.
AAACAACAGCTTTAAGAGATAAATCTCTAACAGCCCATATTATGAAAGATGATTCAAAAACTCTGGCTTGTATCTGAATGAAATCCCAAACTAGGCCTGCGTAAAGAGTTTAAGGAAGTAGTTTACAAACAGAAAGTAACTGAAAAGGTTCCTGCAGGCTCACAGACATCAAAGAAGCTTAGTGAGGATCCTATAGCAGCCTACAGGTTGATGAATAAGACAGAGGTAAGCTCACATGTAAAATACTCCCACCTGGTTTTGGAACAGTTTTAATGACAAACCTAAACAGGAAAATCCTGAATTGCAGTTTAATCAGCACACTGCACCTTTAGATAACATTTAAATGTTCCTCAAGAATCACTAATTTATTCTGCAAAAGAACTTCAAGCTTGCTATAATTCTGTTTTCCTTGACTTAGAAGGTTAAAGTCTGGAAAAAGCAAGGAGAGGGGAAAGAGCTGTTGAGCACAAATGGCTTCAGGGAAAAAAAAAAAAAACAAAAGAACCCCAAAAAAACAAAACCCAAAAACCAGACACTAGGAAAAAAACCCATAAAAAATACTAACAAAAAATCTATTTGTTGCCATGTTGAAGCTGGGAGTGGTGTACCTTTTAGCAACTGCAGAATGGCTATATACTGGTTCACGTACTCCAACTGGTGTACCTGAGTCAGTTTTGAACAGGTGAGTTTGGTTAACTGGGTTCTAGATGCTGGAGCATTTTGCTGAACATTACAGTGCTATGCTTGCACTGGTACTGGTATTCAAGCCAGCTATTTTGAAGTTAACAAATGTATATCCATATAAGGCCTAGCCACACTTCACTGAAATACATACATGAACCAGGCCATGGAAAATGAAGATAAAAGTTATTGAGCAACCCCTCAGAGTCTTAGCTGTATGTAATTCAATTCCAGAATGCTCAGAATAAAGAATACTGAAGGTAAGAAAGTTAGATTTTCCTAACTGCTCCCTTTTCCTATGTTTAAAACTTTTCTGCTACATATCTATCTATGCTAGAAAGGGAGTTCTTATCCCTATAATATTTTTCTAGTTCCTGTCTGGAAATCTGGAAAAACTGGATACAGCAATCAGTGACTATTATAATCCCTTTCATATTTGACATTCAATAACTCAAGACAAGCTTGACAAGTACATATTTCATCAACAGCTATGATTACAGGTTTCACATATATCAGAGATGCCTACAGTACATACCTCTTGTGCTAGTTCTTGTGCATTGGAGATGAGAGGATATGGAGGGCTGGCTTTGTTCATGTGCACTGTAACAGCGTTGTGTATCTTAAACGCATTCTGAAAATCAGTATTTTGAACAAGTTGTAAAATGAGAGAGATATCCTCTTGGCTCTGAGGGTCTACCAAAATGTGCTGGATATGCTTAAGAGAAGTTAACAGTTCTTCCACTTCTAGGTAGGAAATAACAAAATACAAATAAGGTATGAGTTAACAAGATTCATAATTCCTGTTTATATTAAGATTTTTACCTTTTTTTTTTTCCTGCTCAGTTTTTAATCAGCAATGATGCATATGCAAGTTTATTACATTACTCACTCTAACTTTCATTAGCAGAACCTATCCAATTCTTCAAAACAAAACAAAAAAAACCCCAACAACCAACCAAACCACAAATTCAAGTCAGTAAAAGCAGTAATAGAAGGAGCTGATACACTGTTTAAATTTCTCTTGCAGGAGCAGACTGTCTGTGAAAGAAAAGACCTATACGTAAAAGATCCAGCAACTGCAGCTCGTGTATAGCTAAATGTGAAAGGGGGACTGTTTGGCAATATGAATATAACTCCTTTGCTAAACTAATCTTGATGCACTAAATATTCACTGTTATTTTGATACATCTTTCCATGTGTGTCTGCCACCTATGGCAGATAGATATCTCTCAAATACTGCTTACTTATAGATGAGTGTTCGATAAGCAAAACAAAACTATGCTCAGTCTTAACACATTAAAAAAAAAGATCTTTGGTCAGAGTTCTGAAAGTCATCTACATCAGAAGAAAGTCCACACCTTTTACCTAAGAGATTATGTTCTGCTTGGACTATAAAATATTTTAACATATTTTCATAACCGGTTTCTATATGCTTGCAGAATACTATACATGGCCTACATTCTCAAGCTTTGAGAATTAATTTGATGCTTTAGAGGTGCTTTTTAAAGACTTAACAAATCTACACTTTTTAAAAACAATGGGAATTTCTGCAACATATGTCACTTCTCAATATTAAATACTTGAGAAAATACCTAAACAAGGAATATGAATCATACCTGTAATGCATATAAACCCAGGAAAGAATTCCTCAAGCAGACAAAAAAAAAAAACCACCCACCAAAACCAAACCACACTGGATGTTTTGAGCCTGAAATAATGTATGCTTTCTCACTTTCTGTTCAGCCACCTTTTATAAATTCAGGTAAGGTAGAATTTTGGTATTTTTTTAAGAATGAAAATGAAAAAATCCCAGATTTTAAAACCGTCACTTGATACTGGTATCAAAATATCAGCTTTGAGATTTCTTAAGTTTTTACAACCTTCATTAATTCATTTTGAGCTAATTAAATGACATTAAAATAAGAATGTTACAAAGACATCGGCTAAGTTACAATTTTTACATGAAAAAACACCAGAGATACCCATCACTAACATGGATACATTCTGTTGAGAAGTTACCTTATTTTAACCTCAAATTCCAATTTAACCACCGGTACACTAAACACCATGCTAGACTCAAACCTGTTGAGCACAAGATTAAAATGATAAGTGGGCACAGGAAAATCATAAAATAAGCATTTTAAACAAGTTTAATGGTTTTAATTTTGGACAAAGCATACCTATGTATATGTTTTCAGTTTTGAGTTTGCATGTCAGTCTTCTGTGTAATAAAAGGAAATAAACAATCCAGAGCTACCACTCTCGTATTTTACTGTTTTCAGGACAATTAGAAAAAAAAATTAAAAACCCTTCCAAAACCATTCCACACATGCTAAAAACACCCTACCCACCAAAGGTCAAGGGCTTCTTCCTGCAACCACCGAAGAAACAAAGGGCACTAGTACAAAAGCTGCTCTGAAATCTTGGATACTGGCTGTGCAGGATATTCCACTGGTGGAATCCAGTACAGCTCGCAGCACGTAATTAAAGGTGGCCAATGTCTTACTTGGGAGCTGTATACACAATACAGCACCTAGCACACAGGAGGGAATGCCATGTGAGGCGAAGACTAAACACTCTACAAGCATGACTACTTGCTAAACAGGACACTGTCGGATGACAAAATTCTTATCAGCTGGAGTACACAGACTACCAAAGCAACTCTGCAACTGAGTTTCCCAAGTCTAAGGAAGAGAACTATTTTCATGTATTAAAGAAAGTCATGTAAACCAGTCAGATATTAGAAGTTCCTACCGATACCTGTTCAATTAAAAACATGCTATTCTGTTATTTGTTAGTGTTACTAGATTCCAGAAACAGTGAGGCATTAAACAACTCACCTCTTTTAACTCTTCCTATGTATAAATTGATTCCATTATTTTCAAATTGTCTATCACCCTTACATACCTGAGATTTCAAACACACAATTTTTTCTAATACATATTCCATATTAGATATAAGTACATACAGACAGACACCTTATTCTGTATCTGTGATAAAGATGTCCTATTCCTAGATGCCTCTATGTATTCTCTCTTCAGCACTTTGCTAGGTCCTTCTGTGCTGCTCTTTCTTACAGACTACCACATAACTCTCTCCTGTGTATAAATCCCCTTCAACACAGAATCTTCATCTGTGCTGGATGTAAAAACACTATACCAAACAATTCCCCCACCACAAAACAACAAACAAATAGTCTCATCGTCAGAGAAATAATGAAATAAAGCTGGAAAGGAGTGAAATATTCCTGGAAAGCTAACAATCCATTTCCTCGTCACTTGCTTAATTAAAAAAAAAAAAACCAAAACACAAACACCACA
>JAAGNO010001610.1:34270-44936 GCA_033439905.1 Ceryle rudis
TGTAAATCACAAATTATTTTTCAGTGCAGGGGGGTTTTTTGTTTTTTTTTGGGGTTTTTTTGCTTTTTTTTGAGTCTTTAAAAAAAAAAAAAAAAAAAAAAAAAAAAGCGCACCAGGCAGACATTTCCTATTGAAAGGGCTGTCTTGAGGAAAAAAAATTCAGTAAAAGACTTACATCTGAATTTACTCACAGGAAAAAAGTCAGGGCTCTTTTGCAGAACAAGTCCATTTTTTTAAAATCGTAGATCAACTAGCAACTGACTACATTTTTCAAGTCTTCTTTTTACAAGAAGTGTTGCAGCCTTTTTTCTGTTAGGCTATGAAATGGCTGGAATGTGACAGAGCACTGTGTGATATACACATTAATCAAAAGACTGCTGGAGCAGAAGTATGCAACTGCAGGGGAGGACCCACGGTCACAGCTTAACATGTTAGTTTATAAAAAGAAAGCAAAATAGTTGCTATTTATCTCCTTAAACAAGAAGTTACAAGCAGCAAACTTAAGAAGATATAATTGGTTTTTTTTTATGTCAGCACCATCTTAATTCCCAAAGTTTTTATAGATCTCTAGAGTACTCTGTGCTGGTACTAGCACCCTAATGCTCCATGTATTACTTGAAGCATAGGGCTAAGAAAAGTATAGTTTTAACCAAAACTATTTCGGAAAGTTTATTTCTAACATTTGTAAAAAAGTTTTGCCCAAGGTATAATCAAACAAACAAGGCAACTTTTCCTCTTAAAATAATAATTGTAATAAAAAAAACCCACTGTAGCCACAAAAGGTTTAACTAAATTAACTAAATTGAATGAACTGTAGCAAGCAAAATATTTTCTGCATTTTATAGAAGTATACCACTGTGAAAAATCCAGCTAAATACTTATATGCCCATGTTGTAGGTGCACAGAAAGCTATTTCCATTAAGACAGCTGTCCAAATCATACACTGTTTTGATAACAAACATGCCTTTTAAAACTGTTTTGATAACGTGTCCTGTTTTAATAAATAAAATTCAATTTGTTTAATCTAGTCTGCTTTTGGGTTGTTTCTTTTAAAATGAAGAGATTAAAGACTTGGCAAATATCTGCCAAATTAGACATTGGCACTTATGAAACAGTTTCAAAACAAAAGCAGACACAATCAGGTCAATGTTCTTAGATAAAACACAGTCCTTTAGCAGAGGCTCTATGGATTAACACACACACACACAAAAACCCCACCACACAAAAAGCAAAACTAACATTGATATTTAAAAAAAAAACCCCAAAACCAACAACCAAAACAACAAATAAGAGTAGTTTAACATCTTTATAATTCACTAGCACCTGCCCAGGTTTATTTGGGGTTCTCATAACAAAGCTTAAGAGATTTGTGAAAGCAACTAAGCACTCTCACCTGGACAGCAAAAGAGGAAAGATCGTCAGAAGCAGTGTAGACCAGAAATTCAATGTTACCAAACAGACAAACTGTGAAAAATTTCTAGCAGTTATTTTTTGGATCAAGTCATGGGCTTGCAAGTTTCTTGGAGACCAAAAAGTTTTACATGTAGATTTTTTTTAATGTGGTCCTGATATTAATCAGGGACAGCTTTCAGAATACAAAATAAAAATACTTCATTGGAAATTCAGCATTACTCTTAGATGTTGGAACAATTAATCCAGAAACTGTAAAAAGGACCTGCTTCATAGCAGAGGAAAATTTTGGAAGAGAACAAGTTCCTGCTGAAGCACTTAGTTACACTTAAAATTATGACTCAGTATTTGACAGCACTAAGGACTGATTCTTTATGGACTGTAGAGGTTAAGAGCTCACAGTACTTCATCAGAACTTTTTTTTTAAGTTTGCAACAAGTCAACATCACAGTTAAGTACAATTGAAAGCACCACTCTTAATGCGAGTGCTAAATTGCTATAAATCCTCTCTTCTAGTGTACCTGATCCAAATTGTTACTACAATTTTGTCTGGCAAAGAAATCATGGCAGTATGTGTGTATGCCTGTCAACAGTATGTCATGACGTGATGGAAATAGATGTCTATGAAGCTCCAATTCAGCTTCCTGGTGCATATATATGGCTATATCATGATTTAGTCTACTTAAATCTCCTAAAACTCCATGCCTTTCTAGATCAAAGAAGAGACCATATTCACTCAGTAAGCTAGTCAATACTTCTGTTCTATGCACATACTTTTAAGCCTTATTTACTGCAATTCAGAGCAGAGATAAGATACGATACGATACTAATTTTCTGATTTTCAGGACACTGAACACTGAGGGGAATAGCTTCAGTTAAATCATGCGATTTTGCATGTGTTTTAACAGGAATATGCTGACAGGACAATGACAAGACCCAAACTTCAGCTCCAAAAGTGAAAAGGAGTTTGTCTTTGTGGACAAAAATCATCTAATAGTTTTCCTTCGAGATGCACCTTATACCATATATTGCTATTTCCTCATTTCCCTTCTTCCATGTACAGACCTCTTGTCTCCAGTGTCTGGTGTTTTCTTTCTTACATCAAGTATTCACCCCATCCTAGCTTCCATTCACACCAATTTTCACCCTTCTGTTCTTGTTGCACCAAACCTAGTTTCTTCCTTCCAGCTTTTCAAAATACTATCTTTCTCTGATGATCTCTCAAGCTTCCCCCACAACCTGTACCCATTTTATCCCCACACAGAGATTTTCAAAACAGCCTTTTGTCATCACAAGTAATTTCTCCACCGTCTCTCCTGTTCAAACGGCTTCAGCCTACTCTAGCTATTTACTGGTTCTCAAACTTATCAGACCCATATTTGTTACTCATTTCTCATTCCTGCCACATTCCATACGCAGCTACTTTGTCCATTGGTTTTCATCCAGCCCTCCCTCCAAGCACCTCCGGCACAAAACCTAGCTTCAGCTTTCTATTTCTAAGTCAGTCACTCTCCTCCCTTCTGTAGTTCCAGACCTTTTAGTCACTGTGGCTAAGCAAGTCCCAACAGAAGTCAATTCTATTGTTTGACATCAGTCTTTGTATCTTCTGCTTTGTGTTTCCTCCGAGAAGATAATTCCACAGTCAAATATGTAACTTTGTACAGTACAGAATCTGCTTCTTACAAAGAGATCTCTTGCGCAGAAGCTGACAAGCTCTGCACTAAAACAAGGTATACCTGCTTTATTTGTAATTGAGCCTGCTTTCAGCAGGAGGTTGGACAGAATGACTTCCTGATGACCCTTTCAACCTGAATTTTCCTAAAGAGGTATTTGTACAATAAGGATTGCCACAAGTTATGGATTAGAGACATGTCTTTAGCGGAAATATTGCTTGTGCACACAAATACTAAAGATGAAGAAAAAGAAAAAACCCAAGTTGGTTATTTTTCACTCTGTGTTCTCAACTACCAGCCAATAGGAAAGACTAACAAGAATCTTTAGTTCAGTCCCACAAAATGGCATCTTTTTAAAGCAGTCTCTCAGAACAGGTATAAATTTAGAAATCTGAACTGAACTCCTAGAAATTCAGAAAATTTTTCTTCAAAAATTACTAACATTACATTTCCATCAATGTCTAGGTGCCAAGGTAAGCAGATTGTCACTATCATCACCAATACTTAGAGAAAATGTAAATTGTATTAGGTGACAATTGACAATGCAAGACAGACAGAATAAGAAAAAAACCCACCAGCATTCTTTTCTTTAAACTATTAAAAGCTATTGTGCTTTGATTTTAAATGGCAAAAAGTGTTTAATCATTGCTTATTCCGGTCCATGCTTCAAACATAGTAAAATTGAGTACTACTTGCATGGTTTTCCCAGCCTAAAGAGGATGGAGACATCCACTGAATTCATTTGTTATCTACAGGATATTTAACTTCCCCAAAAGAATGACTTTTGAAAAGCCACTCACTGAGGCACATATCCTGATGCTTGACTAAATAAATAAAAAAAGCCCAAACCGGTAAAAATCCAAAGGACCAGAGGAATTTAAATCTGTATAAGAAAAATAGCTAAATTAGGTTTTCAGTGCACTAAAAGAACATAAATATCGAGTAAGTATTTTCTCCATTAGTCCATTAATTGCATTTTACCTACCTACTGTCTTCACAGTATGATGAGGACTCTCCAAAACAATTCCTTCTTCTGTGTCAAATATTGGATTATCTATTCCAGTTTTAGGAGGAATTTGTGCTAGTTTCTTTAGCCTCATAGAAGCAGTAAGGTCCAGTTCTTGTTTCTTTCCTTCTTCTTCCCGTCTGCGCCTTATGTCCTCCTGTTGCTGACGGATTCGCTCAAGTTGAGCGCTCCGCCGCATGGGCATCATCCTGGAGCCCAAATCCCCAGGGCAATCAACAGCCATTTCTCTGTGCTTCTGAGGTTCCTCAGGAGATGCAAGATCCACATTTTTTGCTTCACTGTCAGAATCTTCTGTGATATGTCCATTCATATGAGAAGTTGTCATGGTTCTTTGTAATTATGCTTATTCTCTTCAAACAAAAATGCTGCTATTAGGCCAGTTTTTGTTATGATGTTGTGTAAAATCCATTATAACTTCAAAAATATTTCCCTTCCATTACAGGACAGTTGAAGAAACATCCAGGATGAAAATCTAATGAAAAATATTCAGAAGTTAGTGAAAAACTGCATAAGAAAACACCTAAGACAGTTTTCCAGGTCCCCAGGTACCAGAACAATGGAACTTTTCCTCACATTTACATAGTGCTTCTTCCCCTACTAAGAACTACAGAAGCCTCACATATAATTTTCACACATTTTAGTAAACTTCAGGTGCCAATGTTAGAAAAGGAGTACTGTTCAAACTAATACTAAAGCCTCTTATATTTCCCAGTCAAAGCAGTGGAGATTCTGCACTTAACACATCTAATTGCAAATTAGCAGTTTTCTGAAAGTTCCCATTCAGTTTTATTTTATGTTCTTAAAAATCCCAACACAAACCATGTATATGATCCTACAAACCCTAAATATGAATAAGTTATTATTAACAACACATTCACAAGAAGCTTAGTAAGGTAAGCACAAGATATTTGCATGTATTGTTCATAAATTGAAGCATTTTCACATAAACATTACTTGCCAGGTTCAGAGAAGACAAGCCCTGCGTAGAGTTCTCACAAAAGATACTATTTAAAGCAGTCTTGAGCTGCACTTACACAGTTCCAAGTAGGCGTAAAGTCCTAGGGTAAGGGTTGGACACTTCTGGTTAGCCTTTACTCTTAATACTTCCTACAAATATGCATTAAAGTAGAAAGAATACAACACAAAAGTAAAAACCCTTGTGTGGGCATACAGAGATATAGATTTGACAGAGAACAATAATTAATTTCCACAGTCAAGTAGTGACATTCCATTATACTTACACGTTTATCTGTTTTCTCATTCCTGATGATTCAGGAATATAAATATATCAACTCGGCTCTTAACTATAATGCATATAACAATGTGGTTTAGACCACATATCTTTCTGTATCACAAAGCCAATGATACGTTATTCTCATTATGTCCAATTAAAAGGTCATAAAATTAATAGTTGTGGAAAGTGTTATCAATACATTTAATTTTTCAAGTTCCTTTCATTCTCTTTTTTAATTTATTGAAAGAGAATACCACAAAAATAGCTCAAAGTTTCATTATGCACTGGAAGCACCAAGACAAAAAAAACAATCCCCAACCTCCCCCCTGCCTAAAACTTTCTTAAACTAAATGTTTGTGTCTGGAGGAGGAAGGGAAAGATGCTTATGCTGTAATTAAGTTGAAAATTAAATATCAACAGTACTCTTTCGTCGGAGCAACAACAGAAACTCCTACACAATTTTCCACCAGCTTGCAATTCTGTCCAATTACAGCTTTTCATTTTCACAAGTAGTACAGCTACATACAGCAACACCAAACCCCTTTTCTTTACTTAGCTATCTGGTAGTATCAGCAGTGACCGACAGTCATTACTATCAGTTATTAATATGATCTTTCAATAAGTCAATATTAAAGCATTTCTGTGGTAGTAAAAATATTTTTTGCCTTTAAAGGATAATTAATTGTACAGCATTTATATGTGAAAGTTATTTCAATGCTCAACACTCACATTCAGAAAAAAATTCAGTCAAAAGAAAAAGCAAAAGCCCATCAAAAGCTGCATGGTAGTGGGGCTAATACTGCAAGTACCACACAACTATTTGGTGCCTGTAAATCTTTCAGTTAGTGCCCTTCTTATAAAGAACAGTTTTTCAAAATTCCCATTCAGACAAGGTTATATAAATCATCATTTTAAAAAATAGTCTCTGACATTCAGAGAAAGGCAGATAATTCAGCAAAATGATCCTCAGAAAGCCACATTTCCCCTTTTGTAAAGGCAACTTCACTGCACAGAAACACCACTCCCAAAAAGGGAAGTCTTACGGGCTACAATAAAATTGCAAAGAGCACTAATTTTACTGTGGGTGGTAGACAGTTCAAATTCTCCTTCATTCCAATTGTACTGGCCATAGCTTGTCTGAAGACTGAGCCTTTTGAAAGTTACATTCATCTTTTCTCAACTCTGACAAGCTGAAAGAAAACTCACATTCCTCAGTCCATACGGTACAACTAACAGGTGTCGAAACAATTGGAGGAAATAATATCCATTTACTCAGCACTAAAGAAGTCAAAACCACTATCTGAGGGTATGTAAGAAGTAAAATGCAATCTCTTTAGTTTAGTAATAAGCACTGATGACCAGAGAAACAAAACTATAGCCTGAGGTAAATATCAGTAATAGGCAACCATTAGTAACACTGCTTACATTTTCAGTACAAGCTCCATGCAAGATGCAAAGGACATAGAAATTCCTGGAACAGAGTAGCTGAGACATTTAAGTGGCCTGTGATACTAGATCTTAAATACTGAAAGTGAGCAGCTCAGTCAGTTGAGAAAGAAACAAAAGTTATGGAAAATTAGAGTTCTCCTGCAGTCACACTTTGACAGCAATATTTCGAAAACTGGCATCAATATTTGAAAGAGTTGTAGCATAATTTTAAATAGAGTATTTTTGATATCCCAGAAAGTTAGATGTCTGTGAAGCAAGCAACAAACAGTACAGGCAAAGTAATCACACTAAGGTAATACAAAAGCTGATATAAAATATTATCAGGTGGCCTAGAATTTGATGTTACTGAAATACCAAACCAACTCCACAAAAACCCAACCCCCAGATATAACTAGTTGGTAATCCATAAAAGCATAAGCATCCAGTTGGAATGCTGGAACAGTTTCCTTTAATCAAAGAACTTCTGATAACCAGTGACCCCTTCCAAACTTAAGCCCACTGTTCTTTCTGCTGTCTCAAGTCTGCTTCAGACATCACAAATCCACATCCCCAATAGTTTTGGAAAAATGCTACTGCCCAGTTGCAACAAACGAAGTAAGCACACGAGGAAAAGAAATTCAGATCAGCTCTGATCTACAACGGTGCTAAGGTATTTAAAATGTAAAATAAGACACTGAAAAAAATGCTAACTCAGTCCTCAAATTAAGGTGGTGTGCAGCTGAGGTTAAAAAGAAGACTCAGCTTGAAGGAGGCATCAGGAACAGAAAATTTTATTTTAACCAATAAGCATGGAATCAAAAGTCTTACTTTTAATATTCCAACTTTTACCTTACAGAGAAGGGTTTATACAAACTGCTAACATAAGGACAGATATTGAGAAAGAGCTTTTCAGTTTCCCCGATCACCATTGGGTATCACAAAAGAATTTCACTGTCAAGTAATTATGAACACCAAACAAATCATATTTCTGGTGCAAGTTCAAAACGGCAAAATTCAAGGAAAAAAATCCTGTAACTATCACCTTGATAACTATACTTAGTATTCTCAAAAACACTTCGTACTGACCCATAACTAACAATGACATCATCTTTTCCATCATCTATTTAACCACCCTGAACACACTAAACAAAGCATAGATCCCAAAAGCTCTGTCAAAGAATAAACATACATAAATGCAATCATCTTGGTGTGCAAGACAGATACTGGTATAAAATACATACTGACAGGACAGAAACAGAAGTGCTCTAAGGTGGTTTAAGTCTTCCCTAGCTTCCTGGGGACTGTGGCCAGTGTGCATGGCAATCCTAATTGCTTTAACAACTTAATTCTGTAGGGCAAAATTAAATTTGTTTTACTCCAGCAACTTCCAAGGAGGAAAAATGACATTTTCTGGAGGCTGAGGTTTTGTGTTATATTTCAGTGGTGTTTAAAATTCTTTCAGTGCTAGGACTATGATTACACTTGATAGTTCCCTCTTTAAAATTCATTAAAGCTGCAAATTCTGAGTGACTGCAAGGGAGTTCAGTGCTCACCTCCAACTGAATTTCATTAGTTTTGGCACAGTTGAGAGTATAAAAGCCCAAGCTACATCTGTGATTATGTTATAAACACAAGAAATACATATTTAACATCAGGCACAGTGCAAATGATGTATCATCAGCTGAAAGCTATCTATTATGACAGATATGTTATATTAAAATATTCATTAAAAACAACTGAAAGAGGAATTCTAGGCTGCTGAAGCAATTTAAAAGTTTAATTAAAATCACATACATGATGCTTCCTGATACTTGAATTACTAACAAAATGTGAGCATAAAATGATACTAAAGACTTCCACCATGTATTATTAATAGCTCACATAATGGTGGGTCTTCTAAGCAAGCAAAACTTAAGTCATAAAAATCACAAAATAACAAAGTAATTATAATAATAAATAGAAGTAGACACATCAGTAATTCCACAAATGGCAGCTCAATATAGGGAAAAAAAAATAACACAAAACCAAACAAAAAACCCCAAACCAAACAACCCCCACCACCAAAAAACAAAATCAAAAAAACCCCAAAACAAACAAAAAAAAAACAAAAAACAAACAAACACCACAAACACAACAACTTTCCCTGCATCATCTCCTAAGCATCACTTGTTTCTTCAACAGTATTTCAGTGAACCTGCAAAATTAATAGACTTGGGAGCCAATTATCACTACTTGATGAGAGTTAAAGATTAGAGTTTATGGTAGAAAATACTTCACAGATCTCTCCTATGGAGAGATACCCGAAATACATGGTACAGACCAAAGCAGACTGATATTTTTCATCAGCAAGCAGAAATTAAAAAACCAGTGACAACTTCATACTATTTTTCTTAATTAAAAAAAAAATCTGTAACAGAAAATAAATGATTTTTCTTTCCACTAGCATTGCCACACATTCAAGACTGTGACTTGGGTATGGTTTCTTTGGGTTTTTTTTAGTCTACAGTATTTTATATGATTTCCTCTTATTAGGTGCTCTAGCATAGTCTTGGTATTGGAAGACAACTCTTATTTTATTATCCAGCTGACTCTTATTTCTACTAATTTCAGACCAGAGTTCATTATAAAACCTGTCAAGCACAGTAACCCAGTTCGAGATGTGTATTTCAAAGGGCTTTCAGACATGCCAAGAGGTTTTAACATTCCATGCTCACTTAAATGTGCAAGATATGTGGTTCAACAACAAAAAGGAATAAACCCTCTAAAGGAAAGTAATTTTCACTGTTTGTGCCTTCTAAGTTACCTTTGTACAAGTTCAGTACCAAAGGTAACTTGCGCCATTAAAGCACAGAGAAATTGATGAAACTGAAAATTCAGATGCTAAGGTTAGATTCCACTTTCATAAACTGTATAAACAAACAGGTTGACTTGTAAACAAGGGAAATTGTAAACACATTTTTGAATTGCGTTGGTATTACATTGAAGAACTGTTGTCTATTTTAGACACATATATTATTACATTTACATATTGATATTATTAGGCTTGTGTACGTGTTGTGGCAACAACCAAAAAACTCCCAGCTCAAGAACTGGCCAGTCTACACTATCCAGTTCAAAAGCTACAGGACTACTACTACATACAAACCAGATATGAACAAAGTATTTTCCATTTAAAAACATGGAAAGTACATAGTGTCAATCAACAGCCACAACTCAGACCCCTCTTCAGCAACTGCACCTCTGCAGTAGAATATATGCAACATAACTTTGCAATTTCTGTGCACAAACTAAATGAAATGATAACACACTCAGAGTGTGTCATCATTTCATTGTGTATTTGTGCATGATAAACAAGTTAATTTTAACCTGTTTCGCTGCAGAAGCATAAATCACTCTCTCAGGTACACTGAAAGATTGTTTCATATAAATAAATATTCAGTGTAATATAACACACTGTTCTTGTTTCAGTTACTGTTGTAACTTTTAGTCACATCAGACTAGTAGATACTGCTAAAAGAGGCCACGTTTAATTTAATTACCCAACGTGACAGACAATGGAGTTTGAATAAACAATTCTTGCCGTCTCAAAATTAAAAGCAGAAATGCAAGATTTGCAATTGTTATCACTAATGAAAGTGCTACCACTTCACTGCCAAACGTCCGAGGCAGCAGCAGTGGGTCTCCGCCCAGGGGAACGGAGGAGACGTTCCCCCCTCCCCACCTCCTCGGGTGCCGAAGGCTCCCGGGCAGCAGCTGCAGCCCCCCGCGTGCAGGACACGCCACCCCTCGCCGCCTCGGGCGGGGCTCTGCGGCGCTGCCATCGCAGGCCGGCCGCGCCGCGCCACTCTGGAGTGGCAGGGGTCGAAACCGCGGCGGCCCGTCCGCCAGCCCCCG
>JAAGNO010001611.1:0-46877 GCA_033439905.1 Ceryle rudis
ATAGATAGATGTTAGGATGAAGGTTGGACTCGATGATCCTAGAGGTCCTTTCCAACCCTAATGATTCTATGATTCTATAAATGAGAAACAAACCCAATCATCAAAAACACCTTCTCCCCACCCCTCCCCTCCTCCCAAGCTTCACTTTGCTCCTGATTTCTCTAATTTCTGCACCCCAGCACCACAGGAAGACAATGAATGGGGCTTGCGGTCACATTGCCTCTCCTTCCTTCTCAGTGGGAGGACTCCTCACTCTTTCCCTGCTCCAGTGTGGGGTCCCTCCCATGGGAGACAGTTCTCCACAAACCACCATCATGAGTCCTTCCCATAGGCTGCAGTTCTTCATGAGCTGCTCCAGTGTAGGTCATTTCCATGGATTGCAGTCCTTCAGAAACAAATTGCTTCATTGTGAGTACCCCACGGTGTCACAAGTTCTGCAGGCAAACTTACTCCAGCATGAGCTACTCTCTCCACAAGTCCTGCCAGGACCCAGCTCCAGTGCAGGCTTCCCATGGGGTCATAGTCTCCTTCAGGCCTGTACCTGCTCTGGCGTGGGGTCCTTCCCTGGCTGCAGGTGGATCTCTGCTCTGTCAGGGACTGCAGGGTCACAGCCTGCCTCACCATCGTCTTCACCACAGTATGCAGGGGTACCTGGACCACCTCCCTCCCCTCCCTATTCACTGACCTTGGTGTCTGCAGAGATGTTTCACATATTGTCACTCCTCTCTTCAGCTGCAATTGCTGTTGTGGAGCAACTTTTCCCCTTTCTTAAATATGTTATCACAGAGACACTACCAGTGCTGATGGGCTTGGCCTTGGCAAGCAGTGGATCTGTTTTGGAGTCAGTTGACATTGGCTCTGTTGGATATAGGGGAAGCTTCTGGCAGCTTCACACAGAAACCACCCCAGCAGCACCCCTGCTACCAAAACCTTGCCATGCAAACCCAACATACCTACCATAAAAAGAGCCATGGTTTTGAGGACTAGTATGTGAGCCAAGGATCTTTATATGTATCAGATGGTGTAAATTTTACTCACCTATAATATACAATATGCTTTTTAAATATACTTGCTTGTTATTTTCAACAATTACAAGTTTCTTACAACTCTTGGAGAGGAAACAACAAAGTAACAGAACTGGGAGCTTTTTCCATTTTTTTTTTCCTTTAACATTTACGGTTGCTTTAGACAAAAAAAAAGTATGTATGCTTTGCTGATTTCTGATTTGCCAATAATAAAACAACATCCCACGTAAACTGAGAACGTAACAAATTAATTTCTGTGCTTGTATATCAGGCAAATAAATAAATCTTATAGTTACTAATTATTTTTCAACCTTGCACATGAAAATGTGATTAGACTGACTACAACTGGCACTGATTATCTGAGATGGGATGCTATTAAATCCCTTTGGGGAGCTTTTGAAAGGCCCACAACATTTAGAGCAGAGAGCTTTTCTCTCATTTATGGAGCAATTACATTGGACTTACTGCTGAAAAGATGTCAAGAAAAAACAGTGAGCAAATAGCTAAAGTGGAATTCACAACCCTCTCCTCTTTATCAAAACATCTTACAAACTCATAGGCTTAAAATGTTTTGTCAAGATTATCTATAGTAAAGCTGTTTGCTACGTATCAATAAAAGGTATGAGATAGGTTAGATTACATGGAAGAGAGCTACTGATGGGTCTAAAGACAGCAGAGATTTCTCCCTGCTCAAATGGCTTCTCTGCTTCAAGAGCCCAAATTGAATTAATTTTATGGACTTGAAAAGCCCAATGTTTTCATTTAATCCATCTCAAAATATGCAAGTTTGGTTATTTTATTAGAAAATTATTATGGAAGTTTTCTCAGTGAAGTGTGGACAAATATGCAAAATGCACTTGTTTGAAAAATCTCCACTGGTTCTGGAAAAACCTGTGGCTGAATTCACTGATTTTATTCAAAATTAAAATTTTAAAGACCTGATTTCTAGGAGCCGGTTACAATTTTGTATCTAAAACTATGCTGACACAAAATAGAGAGCCAGGTAGAGACCAATTTTAAATCTGTATTCCTACAGTGGACTGTTTTCCCGACACCTGTAGTTGAGAATGAAAATACATAGTGAAGTACCACAGAACTGGTATATATTAAATAAGTACACATGTATTGATTATGAGATCTGCAGTCTGAGAACATAAAAAAACCCGTGAGAGACACATAATCCAAAGTAATGCTAACAGTTCACTGAAGAACAAATACCGAAGTATTAGACATTGTGGAGATTTATTCTCACCTCCACTTTAATTTTAAAGCTAATGTTGCTGTAAATTCATCTGATGACATCTAAACCTTGAGCCATTTCAGTTTTTCTGTTGTCCCTGGGTGTCTTCACGTGCTTAAACCAGTACAGAATTAAAAAATACTTAAATATTCCTTCCTTATTCAATGAACACCTCAGTGGTACAACTAGAGTTATGTGCTGGAATTCACTTAGTGCTTTTCTTCATAGTGCCTTATGAGCATGATCTTGCTGCCAGTGGTTCTTGACATGAAGCTGATCCCAGGGTGGACTTAAAAGCAGTGGCAAGATAATCAGCAGAGTTCTCCTTTCCCATAAACAATGAGATTCTCTGCTGCTCACAGTTGCACAGTTATTGCTCCTGAAATGTGTCCTGTATGTAAAGATGTGTTCACAGTCCATGAGGTCCTTAATTCTCACTACCCATGGGTAATTGACAGTGCATACTAGAATGTAGGATTTTCTGCATGTGATCACTGACCGCGAGGAGAGTTTATGCCAAAATTTTAGTTCATGAATACGAATATGCTTGAGTGAGGAAAAACTAATCTTTCACTGAGTTTATCCTGGAAGGCAAGTTATGTTGCATTCCTGATTATGGAAAGGAACACACCAATACTGGATGAGGTATTCTGCATGGCCAAATACTGTAGTTCTTACTCAGATTTTACTCAGGAAAAGCCACTTTTGACTTGAGTGAGAATTTCACTAAGGACTGAACAGAGCGTTTTGAATCTTAGCAGCAGTACTTCATGCTAATGTTGGGCAACAGTTCTCATTGCTAATTTTCCTGCCTTGTTGACCTTCTTATGGGCTCTGGATCTGCTTTTGCTGTGTGTTATTCATAGCTTGTATTGCTAGTTCAGATTGCTTGTCTTTGTGCTTTTCATTTCCAGCAAATGTTTTGCAGCTATTGTTCTGCTGCTGGTAGATGTGCATGGAACCTGGTATGTGGAACTTGAACCTCAGCCCAGATTTAATTAACGCTGTTAAAGATGTTCTCACTATGGTGCTCAGAAGGAATTTTGTTGACCCTCTTTCAGTGAAGCACAAATTTGTGTGATCTGATGTTTTTACAAAGCAAAAATATAAGAGCTTTCTTCACAAGTCTTAAAACCAAATGCTTCTCCAATAAAATAGAAGGGGTGGCACTCATTTACAGCCATCATAAGGTCAATTATAAATGCTTATTCTGACCTACAATAGTCATACACGAAAATCACTAAATGTGGAACATCACCTTGTTTGGTAGCTTTACTACTGCTTTAAGATATCCTGAATAATAAGTACCAAATTATGCCATAGCCTACTAATATGCAGCAAATCTAGCTAGGTTATCACTCGTATGTCTTATGAGCCATACCTAGCCATGGTTTATCCTTTATTCATGCTGCAGGGTACGAAATTCCTGGGTGCCAACCTGCCTATGGCAACCTAGAATTCTCCAGGGCAGGCTCGCAAAATCTTCACCTTCTCTCTGGGACAGGTAACTAATAAGTGATGTTTTGTGAAGTTATGGTTTCTTTCTAACTTTCTGATGTCCGTTAAAATGTTTCATTTCTTCACATCAGTCTGTAGTCTCTCGTTGTTCAGTTTCACTATGTTTTCTGAACTAGGGGAATAAAAGCCTATCTGTTTATTATAGTACTGCAGATGCTTGCCTCAGCCAAGCCTGTAATAATTGTTATTAACGTGCATAAAAATTTATCGCTGTTTAAGAAGCTGCACAATCCACAGCTTTCTACTACCAGTTAGTATTTTTTTTAGATGGAGTACTTCATATAATACAGGTGCATTGCATTTCTTTCTTGGTGCCACAGTTATCTGGGCAGTTCACCCACACTTCTTAATTACTGGTATGTATATATTCTCTCTCCTTTATCAGGTTTGCATTTATCTTTGGTCCCGTGAAGTAAGGATTTATTCAATGGTATAGATACAGAGATGTTGAAAGGATGGAGGAGTTATGACTGATTTGAGTTTATATTCCTATGCAGCACACGGTATAAGTTTAAGTAGTGACTCATTTTTTCCATATACTGCTTAGGTTCTCTTCTACTTTTCTCCTGAATATACTCTTTGTTCTTTGTTGCTTGACTTCATTTTAAGTGGCAGGTATGTAGAAGAAACGTGATTTACTGATCCTATAGTTTTCAGTGACATATGAAACACTGAAATATATTTCAAAGTAAGAAATTAATTAGATTTAAAAAGAAAAAATACAATGCTTTAGAATGCCTTCTTACAGTCTGTTGTTTGGTTTCGTTTTTTTTTTAATACTGTGTGTCAATTTTCATATGAAGAATGCTGGTAGTGTAGGAAAGACATGAGATTCTTATGGTATTTTTTTGGCATGGTCAATACTCTATGGAGTGAAAAAAACAAACAGTCTTGGAAAAGTGGTTTGAATTCCTGTTTTTCTGTCCCCTGGGGCTCTGCGCATGTAGACACCCTTACCTGGGTTTAGATGAGCTTGATGCAACAATAGCTTTGCTCTGCTGTTTACCCTTGTTAAAACCCAGAGATGACCAATGAAGCAAAATGTAATCAAGACATATAAAACTATTTTGCAAATGTTTGACCCTGATTGCAATTTGATTGCACGTTTGGAAGTCTTTCAAAATTGGAACCAATTCACACAGACGCTGTGTGAATGATCACTGACCTTGATCACGTGTGGTGTTTTTCAATGGATTCCCACGGGAAGTTGAGAGTATTTGCATGACATTTAGTAGCCTTTTTGTAGAGCTTTCTAAATATAATCTCTTTTCCTTCCATCACTGTCCACTTGTAGTTCTTACTTTGCAAAGAAAATAAGCTTGGTCTTATAGAGGACAATACCACAGTTTATATCCAAGTATACCAAAACTTAAAATTAACACATTCAGGATTTTAGCTTGGGTTATTTAGACATTTCACAAAAAAAAAAAAAAACAAAAAAAAACAACAGCCATTGAAAGACCATTTTTATCTCCCTCTCTGCTTTTTAAAAACTTCACAAGGATCTAAACTTTTAGAGAGATTTTAGTATTTCCTGAAAGCTTGCTTGTTTCTTTCCTGTTGATCAACTCAAATCTTAATCACACTGTTTTTACATATCTAGATTTTTAAAATTTATCTGGAAACTTCTTTTGCAATTATATTAAAAACATCATCTTGCTGAAGGAACTAAAAAAAAAAACAAATTGTTTGTGAAAATGAAAGATAGTATGACAACTGTCAGCACTTACAAAATGAGGATAGATTCTATTTTATCCAGCCTGATGTGCCTTTACCTTTAAAAAACTAATGAGAAAACAAAAATTTCTCCAAGAGAGTTAAAAAACCAAGTCTCAATTCACTCAGAAAGCTAAAGTAGTTCAGTTATAAGGAAAAAAACAACCAACCAAACAACAAAACAAACAAACAAACAAAAAAGCATCACCAAAAAAAAGTGTCCTCTGTTTGGGTAATCCACATCTCCAGGCACAAGAGGAATTTTTAGGAAAGTCTGTAGTAATGAATTCTCTTCCTCACTCTTCATGGTTCTTTGGGATGCTATGACTGCAGGGTGAGTGGGAGCAGAGAGATCCTGGTTCCCCTCTGAATAAGCAAATTGTGTATTGTTTTTCACATGAATAATGCAAACATTTTTTCAGATGAATACCTGCCACCTGATTTGGTTCCTCCACACTTGCAGAGAGCTCCTTCATTTACTGACTCACTCCAAAAGCTACAGATAAGCTTATGCCAAGGTGCTGGACTGCTGACAGGAGTTTAGAGGAATATAGTCCTATGCCCTTTTCTTCCTCATACACCCACAAAAAAAGGCAACAAAGCAGTCTTACACTGAAAAGCCAGTTCAGGTGAGGGAGCAGGATAAAATAGACTTGACTGAATTAATAAATTATGACATTAGGTTGGGAGGAAGGTTGTATGAAATGATGGCATAACATGCTGAGCACTGAGGAACTTGCTAGAGGTGAACTCATTTATACTCTTGCAGAGTAGACTTCTCAGTTAACAAGTCCTAAAATAGTATGCTGCAGTGTATAAAACAAGGTAGGGTTCAAAATAATTAGCCAAAGATGACAGATGGCAATTTCTTTATCTTTTTTTTCCCTTCTCTTTCTTTTTCTGTAATATCAAATTGATCAAAGAGCTGAGGATCATTTGTTATTGTAGGAAAACAAAAAATATATTTACATATTCAGGCAACAGAAGTTCATTCAGATAACAGCAGGTAGCTCTCATTGTTCCTGTTCAAGATTTTATACATGAATCTCTGTGTAGTAATGGTTTCCTTCAGAATTTGAATTACATGTGCACAGCTGAGAATTTGAGCATGTCCAGGGTAAGGAATATTATTTAATCAATTTATTAGTTTATTTAATTTAAATGTTTGCTTGTGTTAAAAAATCAGTGATCTATTCTACTGGCAGAAAACCTTCCAAAATGTCTGCAGAGCTCACCTCTGTGGCATGCTGCTTTAGTAAGGTCATACAGCTGTGTTTGAAGGGGGAAGTAGCTGATAAAAAATAGAGACTGCAGTAGAACTGACTGCACCGATGGCTACTGAAAGTGTCTGAGGGGTCAAGTGCTATGTCTCACTCTAAGCAACAGCAGCATTATCTCCTATATTCTCTAGTGATATTACCTGTCAGGCACTGGCATTATTTTAAAGGCAAATACCTATGGATTCAAGTTAGAGATACAACAGTACCTTCTGTCTTATAGATAGGACTTCTGTTACAAAATATGATCAGAATGCAACTGTGATCAGGTATAATTAAAAATAAAATTCAGTAGTTTACTCAAAGAAGATAATATACACTACTCATAAAGGAAAACAGCAATGGCATCTGCAGTTCCTCTTCATCCCAGTCCCAGCAGTAATTCTATCTGACTGGTCCTGGAGCCAAAAGAGAATATTTAATACTTTCAGCTGCTTGGCATAACAATCCTGATGGGAAGTCTTAAGCCAGCCCATCAAAATGAGTCCCTTGATCCGCACAAAGATGAATTTCATATCAGAGGAAAAAGAAAAGGATTGAGAAAGGAAGAAAATAGCTAAGGTGAGAAAACAGATGATAACCTGTGTTCATCAACCTGCGTCTGGATGCATTATATCAAATGTAACAGGAACAAAATTCTTTCCCTACTGCTAAAGTACATTCCTATCATACTCCCCTACCACACCTCTAGCCTCAGTCCTTTAATAGAAAGAGTAAGATCGATTTCAGCTTGCTTCTGGGCAGTGGGTTTCATGCATTCTCATTACATATCCTATTATAAGTAAATGACAAAATTCAGGAGAAACCACATTCCTATTCCAGCACAGCTTGATCCAGATGAATCATGAAGGTAAACAGACAAAAGCAAAAGTGAGAAAGGTTTAGTAACACAACTAAAATATAACTTTGTAAGCTCATGAGCTGATGTGGCAGGCTGCTTTCAGTAATTTCCAGGGGGAGTGCTTATCCATGACTACAAACCAAAGCAATCTAGAAGATGGCCACTCAAAACTGCAAGGAGAACTGCTGCTGCTGAAGGTAGCTTGCTCAATCGCCTGGAGAGCTCTCTTTGGCTTCCAAATCATAAATTGAAGTTTACCTCTAATTTTGCTACCTCAATTTCTCAATACCTCACACATTTTATTTTTTTTTTTCCCCCCTCTTTTCTCATCACTGCTTAGTAGTCTGGATTCCCTAGTGAGATGCAGTGCAGACTGCTAGGACTCTGCCAGACATTAAAAAGCAGGCAATGACTGCTCAACAACTTCAAATCTCTTTCTGTGTGAAGCAGCCCCCCAAGTAGCCTTTGTTACAGCGAGAAGTATTCATTGCAGTCAGCCTTCTGCTTTTCTTATCGTTTCATACCCTGCAACTTTACATTGTAATTCACCATTTTCTTTGACCCAAATGTTTTATGCAAACATATCAACCTCTGGAAAGCCAGAAGATAGTGGCTTTTACAGAGATGAACCTTATTCCAGAGTCATGTCAAGAGCAGAGTCCTGTCAGCAAGCAGTGTGTAGATACCTTCATCCCTCAGAATGGTCAGGGTCGTTACATCTCTGCTCTTTTGGACAAATGCGGGCTGAAGTTTGCCATACCTGAATTTAACTCCCTTCTCTCCCAGCTTCACCAGCTGACTCATTTTAGATGTGGTCTAGAGCACTAGGCAACATTTGGATAATGTAGACAATTTGGAGTAGGGCAAGAACTTGAACGGAATCCTCTATTATCATGAGGAATAAACATACTCTTCCTACCTCTAGAGAATGAATCAGAAATCAGTATTCCTCCTTGTATTTTATGCTTTTATTTCTTCTCTTGCAATTTTATTTTTCACCTGTTCATCCCTTCATTTTCTAGCAACACAGAGAAACAGGTTGAACAGGTACAGTCTTTATTCTGACTTCTGTAAGACCACTGTAAGAACAGTAAGTTTGCATTTAAGCCACTGACTCTAAGATTCTACCTGCTGAAGCTGAAATCCATCAGTCCCCAAAGGCTGTAGGGAGAGCTGAAGCACTAAGAGACAGCTTGGAAGATGGCAGAAATTGCAACAGCTTCTGCTGCTTCCACTGTTTCACTCTGCTTTAGTCACCTTTGAATTTGAGCACAAGGCTCCTACATTTTTGCTGTGCACTGCATTCATTTCTCACATGCAGCCAACCTCACTATGCTCAGGTATTTAACCCCAGAAGTGTCTCATAAGCAAAAGTGGTTAGTAAGAAACAGAAATGTATTTTGAAGACTCCAGGTCCAAATCAAGTTAGCAGAAGTATTAAATCCACCCTCAGAGAGATGGCTCAGCTCTTCAGTCTCTGTGCATCCCTGTACCAAGCACAGTGCCGGGCTAGCCAGTGAAGCTGCTTGTGGTGGACAGTGAACATCCCTCTTTCTAAGTCCTTATTCTTTCCACTCCATGAGCTGCTCTGCAGCCTTGATTTCTTAGTGCTCTGCACAATAACGTGCTCCCTAAATCCAGTTCTGGATTCTCACTGTTCATTTTTATTTGCCCTTTGCATTTTTCAGCCCACTGGGGAATCACAATTGCCTGCTGAAGAAACTTCATTTAAAATAATCAAAACACCTTTAGTATCTATTTCTGAAAGCTCTAATTTTATTCGTTATATTTCTATTCAACCCATTCAGAGCCTTAGGTTATGGATAGTACTTTTCAATAAGGACAATTTGCATGTTTTTATTGTAGGTGTATTTGAAAAGTCTTGCCACGTTCCACTGATGATAATAGCATTCATTTAAGACAACTCAGTGCTGACAGATGGTCCTCTAAAGGTTTTTTGCATGTCAACATGCAACTGAATTTTCATATCTTAATTGCCTCATATTAAGGTTATTATTGAATGCTTTTATTGGATAGATATGTCTGCGGGCTTTGGATACTTGCTATAGAAGTCACTCCTTCTACAATGAAAGACTGTCAGATCAATGTAACCAAGACATAACTCAGTTTTAATTTTAAGAGAGATGTCTCCTTTCTACCTCTTAAGAATAAGCCCAGCACAGTTAAGACACATTTTCCATATATCTCTTCCCTGGTCTGAATTTTTAATTGTGCAAATTATGCAAGAGTCAGGTACTCACATCCTAGGTGAAGAAAAGTTACCTTCCAAAATCCAGCAGTATTTCTATTTAAAGGTAGTAGTATCAGCCTGCCAGCTGCTGTAAATAGGCTCTCATACTAAGGATCTGTCCCACAGTTCTTTGGACTTCAACTGCTAAACATTTCTTTTCTTTCCCTACTTCCCTTCCAAATGACTCTCTTTAATGTTTCTGATAAAACTTCCCTTTTCTCTGGTTTAAATTCTGCCAGAATGGCTGGAATCTAAGAAAAGGACTGTTACTTGTTTTATATGTCCATCAGTCATCTGGAAACTATCTCAGCTCCAGATTTGGATCACCCACACGTTTGTTCTGAAACATATGTACAGGCCTTCCCTCTCACAATCCAAACTCAGTTTCAGGTTGTTTATTTTGAAAATGAGTACTGGAAGAAAATTCAAATGGTTTAATACTTACAAAAAACCCCCAGACCTTCCAAACGCTATCTATCTATATGTGTGTGTATATATATCTGCAGGAAGGAAAGATTCACATGTAATTTGACAGGCAAACTGTTCATACTCCAGATTTTAAAATATTTAACAAACTTCTTTGAAAATAATGGAGAAATTTTGTGGATCTGCTGTAGTGAAAAAAACCCTAACAGACCTTGGTAAAAATTTACAAAAAAAATAGGTGAGCTGAACACTGTGTATGTGAGACTGAACTTATAGGAAAATGCCTACTGTAGAACTTGGATACACATTTGCCAAGGCATTTGTCTTGGTAGAAATGAAGCTGCTGAATAAAGGGCAGAAGAGCATTGGGATTTGTGGAATGGGCTCTGGGTCTGAGCTGCAGCTACGTAATCTATTTCCCCAGTAAAACTAATTTCAAGTCTGTAGTTGTATTCTCAGAATCTGGATCTAGTCTTTGTAATCTGATTCCATCCCCCTCCTAATCGGATGGAGCAAGAGCAAGGTTAGCCACAAAAAATGGAGTAAGGAAGATAGTTTTGACATTACCCTTTTGAAATAGTGACCCTGAGCATGTAACATGTAATCAAAACACAATTAACATAGAAATCCAATTACTGCTTCATTAAGGA
Organism: Ceryle rudis; assembly: GCA_033439905.1. Lineage (NCBI taxonomy): Eukaryota > Metazoa > Chordata > Aves > Coraciiformes > Cerylidae > Ceryle > Ceryle rudis. Next base: position 10,945 of record JAAGNO010001611.1, read on the forward strand.
TCATTCGTTAATAGAAAAAAATACTTGTAAAATGCTTGAGCTTCATTTCCCAACAACTACAAATCTAAAAAACGTTGTTATGGGGTCAGATTCAATGACACAACTATCATCTCAAAGCTACTCCTCCTAAGCCAAGGTTTGAGTGCCTTCTTGCAGCATGTCCACACTGGGCAGCGTGCAGATTTGGTGTGACGGATGCCAGAGCCGTGTTCCATGACCAGCAGCAGAGCTGTGCTGGAGTAAAAAGTCCTAGGTAATCCTGATCACCAGCCACGCAACAGCAGGAGCTGTTGAAACACAGAATTCCCTGGTAGCCTTAAGATCAAGTTGGCAATGCAGTATAGCTCCATTGAGTAGGTACACAGTGGCACTGAGGACCTGTTGGCATCTCTGCTAGCTGTCCCCAGAGCATTCAGTCCCCAGCTTGTCCCTGGAGTGTGAGCTACATGTCAAGAAGAGGTCACCAAGGGCTTTGCATCCTGCCTGTCTAACTTTCCTCATCTCTGTGATGATACACTCCATTCAAAGATCAGAAACAAAATCAGGGATGTGACTGTTTGCTCTCCCTGAGCCAAACAGGCCACCTCTTTCCAGAGGTCCACAGCAGCCTCACACTGTTGGGAAAGCACTTCAAGAAAAGCAAGAGCACGAACCTGGTCCCATGCTTTCTGGCTGCCAACCACATCACTTCTGGTTGTCATCAGTGGTCTAAGTCAGCATGGCATGGCTGGGCTCACAGGCAGTCCCTTGACCCTTCATAGAGACTGTCTCATGCTCTTTAGACTCCTTCACAGCAAGCACCTGTACCCGGCTGACTGTTTTTGACTTTTCCCTAAATAAAATCCCACAGAACAGAAGAAGAAAAGATGCTCTTTGAAATTCTGTTCCAGAATATGCTTTCTGAATTTCCCACAGTGCTCCCAAACTCCTGCCTATGAAGCCCTTTTTCAGAATGTGACACATCACAGACACAAAACAGATATGATAAATAGTTTAAAAGCATTTAGTGGTTCTTTTTTGGGGCCCTGCACACAATCTAAGCAAACAGGAAAAGGAATACTATTACCTCATCTCATACACAAAGTTCTGAGTCAGGGAGAGGGGGAGTTTTCTGATGAGATGCAGTTGTCTACGTCTGAGCTACTTGACTAGATTCTCTTTGTTATTAACGGAAACGGGTACTTCCAGATTTGCGTCACCTCATCTAAAAGTAGGCTTCTAAAATAGGTCAGATCAATTTCATCTTGATAGTGGCTGCTCGTCACGACTGACTAAGAATGGGAGCCAGAGCTGCCCAGCAGTATTGACATTTGCTTCTGGTCAGGTCAGTCTTGCCTTAACAAACTTGACCTGTATAACACCAGGCATGTTTGGCAAAGCCAGGAACAAGACTCAGAGCCCAAACCCTAGACCAGGTTTACATAGTTCCTTCTCCCAAGGCAGGATGTTTAGTTGCAAAATACAATTATTTTGATTTAGGATTTCACAGCTGCATTAAAACTTCTTTTTCACTACCAAGAAACGAGAACATTTTATGGTTTTTTCAGTATATTTGACATGGGTGTCTATCTTGCCCTCATTTTGCATTCCTTTCACTGATAATTTCCATCCTAACACCATTAATCATATTTTGTTTTACTCACTCCTAGAGCTGGGCGAAGGAATGTAATCAGATCATTCAGGGAGAATTTCAATAGTTCAAAAAATGAGTTTGCTCCAGTTTTAAACAACGGCAAACCATCTACAAAGCAAAGCCCTGGAGTGGCAGGGAAACGTGAAAGTGCTGCTGAAGCAGTTTGACCAACCAGGTGGAGATGTGACGTTTCCAGGACAGTCGACTGATGGGGCAGCCCCATAGATGTTAACTGTCAGGGAGTAGCAGCTCATGGAGCACCTCTTTTTTGGCTGTCAGCAGGTAACAAGTTCTAGAAATCCTCTGGCCTCCAAACAGCTGAACAGCCCCAACTTTCCATATCAGCACTCCTCTGTCATCAGGCCACCTGCTAGGCAGATGAGCTGGCAGAAGATCAGACAAATACAATGAAAACCTCCTTGGTTTCTAGCACACCTTCCTCAGAATACAGCCATTGCCACACGGCATCTTAGCTTTGCCTGAAATTCTTCAGTGGAAATATGTTTACCTGGAGCTTCTCCAGCCAGCTGTACAGAAGAATCCTGATAGATGGCTTCAGGCTGAGATAGGCACATAGTGTCTGTCTCCATTCTGCTCATTGAGCTGTTCACCAATGCTCAGCTTAATGTATAGGCTGGTGGGAATATCTAGAAAAAAAAAATCATAATTATTTTGACCACTTACCACCCTTTGTGGATAGACGTCTATGGGAGAGGGAGAAGTAACACCAGGAATGAAAAGAAGATGTCTTTTCTTCAACTTTTGTGCAAGCTGAGATGGCAAAATATTAGCACCAGGAAAATACCAGGACTATATGATGGTACTTGAACTTGCTTGCACAACCTACTCACCTTTCTTTTGTAAAATATACCTCTTTTCACTAAATGTAGAGTCTGAATAGTGCTACCTCCCACCTGGTGATATCTCCTCTGAACGGCCTCTGAATTGTGAGGATCAACTCCAGCAATGGAGCTTGGCATCTCTCTGTAGGAGCACTGCCTGAGAGAAGAGGGCTTCAAATTTCCTGTCAAGGAGCAACTCCAGAATTCAAACCTGGCAATTACTGGCAGCATTACAATGTTTGTGGGCACAAATTTCTGTGCCAATATATGTTTTCATATCTATTTTATGTTTTCAATGAGTATAAGCAGAGCTAATTGGTGAATATAATACTCTGAAAAGTCTGAAGACCTGTTTTTAATAACCTTTAAAGTAGATTCCATTGAGAGGTTTTCTTTCACCAGTCTAAATATTTTCTACTGTACTTACTGTCCTTGGTTTTGGAGAAATACTTTAATGAAGCAAAATGGGTAATGACTTGCAAACCACTGGTTGTCACAGGAGCAGGACTTTGGAGATCATTAGAAGAAACAGAGAACCACTCATGCAAAAGGTCCTACTCAACAGGATTTTGGATCCTGTCCTGTTATTCCTCCTGGCTGTGAGAGGTTCAGGAAATCCACAGAGTAAAGAATTGATGTTTTCTAAGACTTAATACTAACAGGTTTCTTAACACTATTTTTTATTTGCAAATAAGTCCTCTCCTTTCTCCTAGCTGTACATTTTCCATTGAATTATTTTCTTAGTTTTTAACTAAACAATGAATATCTATACTATATACATAAATTAATTTGCTGAAGTTACATATATTTTTTTACTATATACACAATAAAGAACCATAAGGGTCAAGTAGCCATAGAAGACAAATTATGAAATAAAATATATTGATTTACCAACATTAAAAATGTTGTTCAGTGAACTTTTGCAATCAAATGGCATGTGACAAGCAAAAACCAAAATGCAGCTACTTTATGGAGTTGGTTGTTTTGGAGAAAAGGGAAAATGGTAATTCTTGACTGCATGCCTCCATATTTTGACTTTTAGTTTTTCCTTCTTTTCGACCCTGTCTAAATTACCACTACCAAATTTACAGGGGTAGACAATAAAATTAAACACTCCTTATGAAAAGCTCAGACTTCGAGAACAAGAAAGTACACAACAAATCATAAGGAAAGAGAATTCAGGCATGGAATTATGTGATACCACATAACAATAAGGGGAAAGTTTTCAGAGAAAGAATATCTGCTTCATGAGAAAAGCAAAAAATAAGCATGAAAAACCTTACATTTATAAAACAAAATCTGAGCCTCTAATCCTGCTATTAGAGATACTAAATATGACATATTGTATGTTCTTTTTTTCTACTCTCTTGCCTTGCCTTTGTATCTTAGGCGGGTTTTTTTGTTGTAAACAGCAAGCTTTACCTTAAACCAGTAGTGTACCTAGATAAGGCTCAAGTCATGCAGAAATTGAAACGGTCCTGGAAAGCCTGGGAAATCTGCTTTCAGTGTAGCTATTAGGGCCCATTCAATGTTTCATTTCCAGATTCAGGGAAATTTCCCTATGTGTGCCAATCATAACTGTAGGTTTCATTGTGTCACTGTGTAAAGTTAGCTATCTTTTCAGAACTTGCTTGGCTCAATAAGGATATTAAAGCAGATAGTTAATGCTTTAGATAAACATTTTCTTGTCAGAACATGATTTCTTTGTTTTTAAAAATTTTCCCTTTCAGTCTAATAACTTGTGTATTAATAATGATTCACTGTTATATACCTGCTACTACATCATAAATAATCCCATCATGAACCAGGTATTATTTTTCCTGTCTAAAAATAAAAAGTGCTTTTAAAAACAGCCAACATTGTGTGTATCAAGTGAATCAAAGTACACATCGAGCAGGAATTCTGCTAGGTCTGGGAGGGTTTCAGGACCTTTCAGCTTGGATGGAGATAAGGAGAGGGTTTTCAGAATTTTGTCTTGCTGAATTAGAATAACTTTGAAGTTCCCTGACTTATGCCTTAACCACTGTTGTTTGTTTGGGTTTTTTTCTTACTTTTTGTAAAGTTACAGCTATGCTTTACTACCCAAAGTGTTATGTGAAAGAGTGCACGTATGTAGACTGGTTTAGTAAAGCTCATTAAAACAGGCTTGATTTTAATGAAATTAATAATCCCGTTCTGAAAGCAAAGAATTCAAGAATACAAACATTTAAAAGTGATCTTGAAGGAAAAACAAGGTTGGGCTTGTGTCCTGGTTTGCTTTACAACAGAATTAATTCTGTTCAGTGATTTTAATTTTCAGCTAAGTCTCTTCTAATTTATTCTCCCAATTTTGCTCCTCATTCTTCATCTGCTGAGCCTAGATCTGGAGCTTCTCCAGCTCATCTTTTTCCTTTCAAGGAAGGGAGAGGGGTTAATAGAAAGTGTTTGTCATTTGTCTAGTAGCTGGCAGAGCTCCTAACCCTTGACAGCTGGAAGTTAAGTTTGTCCTTCAAAATTTTGCCAAACTTGGGCCCTATAGGACAAGCTTCAGGCTGTCAAAACCTGCCAAGCCATCCAGACCTGAATCCCAAAGCACTTTTTCACAGTTCAGACCAGCAGTGCCTTCTACCTGAGGATTAAGATTTACCCAGGACTCACATTTTAAACTGCACATTTCCCCACATAGACAGATCTAGACACACAGGTATATGCAGAAGCAACTTCATTTGAGTAGTGGGTGGTGCTTTGCTTCTACCTAATCTTCACACAATTGAAACCCAAAGCAGGAAGGTACCTACACAAGGAAGCGGAAGACAAAGATCGTGGAAGCCATTAATTTTTCTCTTTTTCCTCTTTTGTTAAGCAGTCTCCAGCTATTACTGACATAAACATCCCTGGCATTCCCATTATAGTTGTACCTCTACAGCCCCTCTTCTTCCCAGAGATCAAACCCTACCTGTGGCCAAAACTCCCCAGTGCAACAGATTGTTGTAACCTCCCTCAGTCTGGCTTAACTTGCACTAACTGCACTTGCCCATCATAGAGCATCACCCTGGGCATTTTTATCCAAAACTGTAGCTAGAGGACCTACTGTCTACTTTTTGTACAAATCCTACTGGATAGATTTTTAGGGTAGCAGAATACTTGAGATCAAATCTCTTTTCGTTCTAAACAGTTTTGACACTGTAACTCCCACTTCACAGAAGAAAATCCAAGTTGCCAGGGTACAGGAAGGAAAATTGACCGTTCTTCTTTCCCAAGATGAGGAGTAGCAAGAACAACAGGCCAGAAACAGAGCAAGTGAAAGACGGTAGATGTGGTAACATCAGTGAATAAGGATGTGCTAAAATGAGCAGCATGGGTCTAGATTTTCATTTCCCTAGATAATTTGGGGGTTTTATTCACCAAGTGAAATATAAAAACTAAATGATTGCATTACCTGGAGCTCTACATTAAATGTCTGAATTAGGATATATTATTTTAAGAGAATATAACTACAAGTGGTAATCTAAGTATAACTGTAACCACACAATATGTGTACTTGAAATAGAGCACTGTGTTGGCAAAACATTAGACTGTTTCCTGGATCTAAGATGCATGGATTAAGTAAGCAGTGATTGTAAAGCTTTTTCATTAACTTGCAGAAGCTCCTATCACAGCTTGTAGAGGAGAAGGCAGTCACACTGAATCCAGCTCAGCTAACTGCTTCTTGAAGAATGGCATGTTGTTCCCAACTCTCTTGTCTAATTAAAAACCCAAAATATTATTCTACTGAAACTGATGGCAGTACTTACTTGACATCAAAGGGAATTGATATTTGCCATCCTTTTATGAAGAACTATTTTTATCATATTTTTAAAAACAAGCAAGACAGTTCACAATGCTTAACATGGTAGCACTTCTGTCTCTAAGTAATGGCAGACTCCAGTTCTGTAGTGCCTCAGAGCTCCCACCTGAAGCCAAGAGATCTGCTCAATACTGAGTCTGCAGTATCTGCACCAAGTTACAGTCACCTCTGGAGACACCAGCTCTGACTGGAACCTCATTCTGCTATGCAACTGGCAAACATGCTAGAAGACTGAGGAGCCTACAAACTAAATAAGACAAGAATAAAAGATCTCCACAGTGTAGATAAGAACTGAGGCAAGAGCAGACTAGTTTACCTGAAGTCACACTATGTAGAGTTCAAGTAAAGCAAGGAAAGGATTCCCAGGTTTATCACTGCAAATCTGGATGGACTATTTGGGTGCAGATGGCACTTTGTCCTTTATGATAAAAATTTTTCTTGGGTCTTCTGGCTTTATGTTGTATTTTGTCATCTCTAAAACAGAAAACACCCAAGTGAAAAACCTCCTCTCTGTGCTTAGTGCTTTGTTTCGTCAAGGAATGCAACTGAAGCTAGCTTACAAGCATAACATAAATTGTTTATTAGTGAAAGAACTGTGAAAAAGTAGGTGTCCTATCTGAGTTCAGGAATTCTTTGCTTCCATATAAGTGGAATATGAGAAAAGAGTCATAACTTTAAAATTACTGTAATATTAATTTATTACCATTCTCTGGATAAAACGCTGCATAATAACATCTCTAGCAGATCAATGGCCAGGAATTAGGGTGGAAATTTAATCAAATAAGAAAAAATGCTTTCTTCACAAAATCTATTATAATTTGGATTATTGATAAGGAAATATTTTTGCACAGTTTAGAGTTGATGTTCTATTGATATCTGTTACTTCAGTCATTGTATATTAAGATAACTCTAAATGAAATGCCCTGTGTGAAACCAAACTCTAGACTGTATTTGTACTTCAATGAGAATTTTTTCACAAAATATTCAATTATGGCTAATGAGACATTAGCAACAAATGCTCTAGAAAGGACAGATGGTGAAATACTGAACTGTCTAAATCAGAAGATTTTCAAAGTGCAGTAAACAAATTATTAACTACACATCTCTGGCTTAATGCCAACCTATACTCTAGGGAATTGGTCAAAGAGTAGATCATGAAAAGCTTTTCAGGAGCAGCTAAAATCTACAGCTGTGGTCTTTGTTTTTCTAGTACTTTGCAAGAACAGAAGGGGGAATTACGAAAGCGCCTATCGTACACTACCCATAAGCTGGAAATGCTTGAAACGGAATTTGATTCTACACGTCAGTATCTTGAAATAGAATTGAGACGTGCTCAGGAGGAACTTGAAAAAGTAACTGAAAAACTGAGAAGGTTGGTAACTAACTTTTTGAAATAAATTGATTAGGAATTTACAAGTGACTGTTAAAGACATTGTAAGTAAAAATATAAGCATTATAAACCTAACAACATTTATTATTTATTGATTACACATTGTGTTTTCACACTGAATATAGATATTTATTGTTTTCACTCTGAATGTATATATTTCACATAACACATGAAGCTATTTACATGTGGTATGTAAGATGTTTCTGTATTGAAAGTAAATATGCCAATATACCTAAATAGGTGATTGAATTACATTGTTTATGTGTAAACATACAGGTGTGTTAGTGTCACATTACGTTACACACACAAAGGTTATAAACACTGTACGTATAGATACATATACTGTGTATAACAGATAAATGGTTTTTAGTGAGTTTGCATATTTTCTGTTGTTACTCTACTACACTGACAAAAGAGAATAGAACTTGGCCCTCCATCACTCAAAGCTGAGACCGTGTTCAATTCAAATATTATTATGATATCTCACATTATGCTATAGCAAATAATTGCTTTTTAGTCCTAGGTAGAATGTAATGATACTGAAAACCTATTATTTAAAATTGTTGAACCAGTGATACAGTGCTATTTGCAAATCAAGGCCCAGTTAATGTCAATGACAAATTATCATAAACATGCACTCCCGATATTCCTGGCACTGATTAAAGTGGGCTGTAATAGAGCTTTAAATTTATCAGTGATTCTTAATAGACATTTTTTTCATTTGTTTGGAAAACTTCTGAAGCTACAATTATCCATTTATGCAGGAATGTATTTGTGTTTATTGTGAGGACTTTCCTAAACTGATATAGATAATTTAACTGTTTGATTTAGTTCATCAGATGAGTAAAAAAAAATTCAGAATTATTAATTCCAGGGCTATACCCAAAGAAATCTTCTTCATTTCTTGCAGAAGCCAAAAACCAAACCAAACCAAAGCCAGAACCAACCCAAAAAATTGAGTGAACCAAACCATTTTATGCAAATTTTAAAAAGAATGAGATTGTAAGACCCAAAATTAGGAAACATCCTAGTGTGGTCTTATGACTGAAATTCTTCCCTAACTGGAGAGGCTTCTTTAATAAAAGGCCAGAATAAGCAGGTGTGCTTTTGAATTGCTTTTGAATTCTACACATATCTGTAACAAGCAATATGAAGGTTCTCCATATTGTTTTCTTGCCCACAGTATTTTTGCTATCACTTCAGTTAGAGAAGAGCTATTGAAAGTAACATTGCTCTTGACATAGTTTTGTTCCAATATATTTCAGCTTAATGGACAGGGAACATTGATACTTTTTTCTGCTGAAACATTATTTCAGCCATGGCTGCCATAAATCCTGCAACATATTTAACAGAGGGGATAAACATCCCACTTCTGTTAAAATAAAGGATCTTCCTAGTCAGTAGGAAGCCTCTTATTGACTTTATTGGGTACTGATAATTTAAGTACCCTTTGAAACTCAGGCCAGAAATATTTTTTTTGCTCATGGCAAAGTCTAGCACTCATACCAAACATCAGATCAGTAAACATGTCTTTCCAATATTCTGATAGAACATTGTACCATATTATGAAGAAAACTTATATTCAAAATTATGTTTCAGGCAGGTGGTTACTCCCCTGAAGACATATCATACTGGAAGCCCAAAATATTTTACGAGGTGAGCTTTAAAAATGTTTCTATTGAGAATAGCAAGGCATACCACAAGTTGGACAACTAGATTTCTCAGCCTGAAGAAGAATAATATCTGAAATAAAACTGTCATCCAAAAGTGTGTCAGCAACATGTCACAAAGAAAAATCAGTGTGAGAAAAACAAGGAACTAGAGTTAGTTTCAATAATGTGTCTCTTCTTTTATTCACTGCACAGGGAGAGAAATTCAACCCCCCTAATAAATAAGTCCTGAGTAACAAGATCCCACTTGCATACTAGAGAATATTTCTGTTATTAAACTTCCATTACCATTAAGTGTAGAATTTCTCTGAGAGGCTGAATGGCCATTCTTTTCTACTTCTTTCTGAAAGCCTTTATTGTCTTAATTTATCCAGAACTGCTTGTGCTGCTGCTAGGCCCCCCCCCTCTCTTACATAAATGGCAGCAAGGCCATTTATGTGGCTTGATGATCAACTTTTCTACCTTTAGAGGTGTCCTTTTTCTTTGGGCCCAGTGGGAGCAAGATCAGGGCAGTGATGACTAGTTGTAGAAATATAAACTTTAAAGCATAGGTTCACCTATGAAAAATGACTGAAAAGAGATTGGGGATTTCATATATAACAAGGATCCCTATATAACACATATAACATGTCTTTTCTAAAAATAAAATGAAATAAAGATATTTTTAAAATATTAAAACAAACAAACAAACAAAAATTCATATACCAATCTTGGAACCAAAACTGATCTCCAAAGGTCACATTGTGTTTCCTCCTTTAGACTCTACCTAGGATAACAACTTGGTGAGGTCCCCATCCTAACTTTTACCAGAGAGTAGTTAAGACACAAGAAGTAAACACATACAAGTGTATATTTAGCACTGAGGTTAGCCCACACAGGTAACTGTTTCATCAAAAGCAAGGCACTTCATGGAGTGAAGAGGTGTACTGAACAGGAATCCTGTAGTTGTATTAGTTTTGGAATAAATGAAGGAAAAGCTCTCTTGTTTTTCATAAGGAAGTTCATGTAACTTGTGGTAACAGAGAGGGAAAAGGGTTTTGGAACAAGAAGTTACTATTTTAACAGTCACCCTTCAAAGCTGAACTGCACTGTGGGTAAAATTCTCTTCTTTAGAGAAAGTGAGCCCAAGACACTGATGTTAGGTGTATCTCACAGCCTTAAGAGGGCTTGAGACTGAGTGAAGCAGAGAAACAGAGGCTTTTGCAGCCTTACTCTTTAGTGGTGATCTGAAGTCTTAAGTGGGGAGTGCATTGTTTACTGGATTAGAGCACAGGTACATAGTGTTCCATTTGGTCAGACTACATGTCATCAGGCCTTAGTTTAGTCAAGAATCTAAACATGCATTTAAAATGCCCCTGGAGACAGGTGGGTATCACCTAATAATATGAACAACACTAAAAGGTATCAAAAATGATAAGTTATTGATTCATGGCAGTTTATTCTTAAAACAGTTCCACAGGGTAGTGAAGCTGACCTATTCTTCACTTCATTTACAAAGAAGCAGATTTACAACACTAAAATGTTTCATACATCACAAGGTTCAGGCTATCTGGGTGTATTTTTTCTGCAGACAGGGGTAAGTTACCATTTGCTTATCTGATCATTTTCAAATTGGCATTATTTTCCCTACTCCTCCTTTAATTTACAGTGTTGCCTAAAGACTGATTACCCTGTTCCTGTTTTATCCCTTTAACACTTTCTTCCATATATTTCTGGGTCCATTTCTCTCCTTGCCACCCACATTTGCTGACACTTCTTTTGGCACAGTGGATTTCCAATTTGGGTTTTATGTGTATATGTGCATGTGTACGTGCTTGTGTATGTGTGCGTGTGTTTGGGCTTATTTTGACTATCTTTGCATAATGTTCTCAATAGAAACAATTTTTGAAGCTCAGTTTCCTACTTAATGTGGATTTCTTCTTTAGATATGATTTGATTGGGAATCTGTCAATTTTTTTCAGTGCAAAACTGAGTTAGAGAACAAGAGTTTGTGCGCTACTTTTTACCTAAACAAACAAAGGAAAATTTGGTGGGCAAAGAAAAAAGAAGTTACAAGCAGAGAAGCAGATTGTATTAAGGTCATGCAGACCACCTCTATGATCTACGACATGGAAGTTTTGCCAGGCAAGAACAATTACATTAATGGTAACCAACCTTTTAGTCATCCATATTAAGAGAAAAACAGTGTCAGCAGGACCTGAGGAGCAAACCTCGTGATACATTGCTACCATCATAAGACAGATATCCAAATAACAATTACTGCTGGCAATTCAGGGTCTGAAAAAAGCTCTGGAAAGAGCTTTAATGTCTCTCTTGATCTCTCCATATAGCTCTATACTGCAACACAGCCTGGGGTACAGAGAGGGATGAGATAGAGAAGTCCTTAACCAGTATTTTTTTCCCCCTTTTCTTTCAGGAATTTATACAGATGCTTTTGAAACATTGCAAACTTTTAGGAGGTTGCAGGTGCTAAAAGTTTATGTCAGTTTTACACCTTGGCTAGTTGAGCCACAAGCTGCCTAAGGGCAAAGCATGTTTAACCTGTTGCATTTTGCCTTACTAGAGAAAAAATGCAGATCATGACAAATAAGATACTGGGAAACCTCTAGTCTCAGCCAGCAGACCCTATCTTACTTTCTAAATTCTTCTTCCCTGCACCACAGTGTGCAGCCTTACCAGTAAAACATAACTATACTAGTGCCAAGTAGCTGTTTGCAGGCAAAGCCACTTTAAGCCTCCTTGTTTCCACTGGTTTACCAAGATAATCTCTGCCTTCTCCTTTACCATGAAAAGATGGATACAGGGTACCTTAAGATTTCTCTCTGTTGTGTTGACCGGCTAAATAGCTATGAAAATCCCAGGTACACCTAGAGCTGCACAATTAAATGTCCATACAGAGGCTTAGTAGCAAATGCTGCATCTGTCCATGAAACATGGACAATGCAAAGATCTGTAAACTTCAGTCAACCCTTTAAATCACCTGGACATTTACACAATGATGCTGTGAGAATAGATGAGTAATGACCAAGTCATAGTTTATTACAAATCTCACAGGTTTTAAGCCCATTTGGGTCATCACCTTTAGAAAACACTTGTTACCACACATCCTCCTTACAGGGAGGAAATCTCTGTTTAGCAGCTCTGTAAAATGTACAGGACACTGAAACTTCCCCTGGGCTCTCAATGAATGTTTAAAAAGGCTGCCCTGAGTCTGGGCTGACCATCAGTTCCCTGGGGGGTTCCACCCATGGGGATGTCATTATTTATGCCCACAGAGCAGCTGTCATTGGCACAGACCTCTCCTCTCAGGTCTGTGTGGCAGATGTTACAGTATTACTGGGAGCCCCAGCTGGAGCTCTACATGCCTTGTGAGGGGCACCAAATGCTACCGGCCTGTCCCTAAAAAGAGAATTTTGACCATTTAACTGGAAAGAAAATCTCCATGGCAACAGAAACAGGGACATTTCACTGCCAAGAAGGGGTGGGCTGGACCCCTTGATTCACAGCCATGGCATGGTTTGAATGCAGGTCTTTGTCCTGATTTAAACAGCCACTCCTAACCATATGATAAGACAATGGGAATTCTTTAATTTTAGTCCCTTCCTGATCATCATGGAAATTAAATCCAGATCCAGGCATCTCAGGTAAAGTGGCTTTCTGCTGAATGAATGTGTAGTACACTTTCTTACTTTCTAAAATCAACTCACCACTGGAAATACTTCAACCTATTGACCTGATATTCCCAGTACAAACATACAGATGTATTCAGACAAACTTTTCACAGCTGGATTCTAACATTTGCTTTACCTTTGTATATATCTTGCTGAGGTGGTATGTACAAGCAAGAACAAGGAGCTACTCTCCTTACCTTCTGTGAAGAGAAAGGCACAGCTACTATCAAAATAAGTATGTTTTTCCTACAGGCTGTGCAGTTTGTTCAGTACAGTACCAAGGTTACCATCTAAGCAACCTAAAGTTGTATAGACTGAAACTTTTCTTTGGTGTATTGCTCTGGAATAAGCAGAGAAGTCTCATTTTGTGAGTCCATTCAGTCCCTTGGTGATGATACAAATAAATACCCAAATTTTCCAGGCTTAAGGTATCTTATCTAAATACTGTATTTCCTGAAAAGGATGTGCTTAGCTTTTGAGAACAGGCATTTCCTTAAACTTGTGTCAAAAGAAAGAATATTCTCTTCTAAGCCATGTGGTGATACCCACAAGTTGCTTTTGCTACAGTCATTAGGTTTCTGCTGCAATTCTCCTTATTGAGAGAGCTCCATGATTATTTTTTATTTTTTCTATGCTTTCTAAGCATATATCTCATGCTTCTGCTCTGACATGATTCCTGAGCCTGATGTAAAGCTACAATCTCTCCGTGCAAGTTCCCATGCTGCGATGCACGTCTGCACACAAGTGCAGAGGGCAAACATTTTCACTTCCTGATGGAATTTGCTGCTAAATATAGTAAGGGAACATGACAAAGAAATTTTTCTAAAGAAAGAAGTAGGTGTTAATTACATTTCAAAGGCAACCACTGACCAGCAATAGGAGTGATAAGAAAATAGATTTCAAGTAATGCAAGACAAGGTTTTGTACTGATATGAAAATTACAGGTAAAAAGCAGCATGAAAAAATGATGCATTGAATTCCATGATATCATCTTTGTTTTAGGATACAAAACAATTACCTAGCCTTACAGAGAATTAATCAGGATTTGGAGGATAAACTTTACAGAATGGTAAGTTATCAGAAGTGAACTTTTTTTTTTTTTTTTGATATTAAATGTGGTCATACAGTTCTTAAATCATAGGACAAACACATATGTGGCTCTAACAAAACAAAACAAAAAGTCATAGTCCAAATGCAGTATACTTAAAAAAAGATATATGACTTTATCAATATCATGACCTGGAGCTCAAGCTGTATACAACATCACAGCTCCATCAGTTTAAAAGGAGATTACATTGCCTTATAATATGGCTGAGTAAACTGTACCTTTAAAATAATTCTGGTTACTTTAGTTAATAATTTCACAGGTTTTAAATATTTATGTTTTCATTAAGTAATAAATTTAAATAAGTCAATACAAGGTTTTATCATACCTCTTAGATACTTTCATGAAACTTTTATTAAGTGATTTAACAGAATTTGTATGATATGAGTTTTATATGCTGTGATAACTATCAATATCAGTGTACTAATTTCTGATCTGTATGTGTCTCCAACCACAATGTCAATGTCACCGTCACAGGACAACTTAGTACCCAAGTGAGGAAAACACTGTACCAATTATTGGGTCCAATAATATTACAAGACATAGCACTACTCAGTCAAAATAAATATTAGAAAAAAATGGCAACAGCTTTAGTGCCCTGGTTCATGTTGCTGGGACATCATACTCACTTTTAGGAGAAAATTTACAGAAAATTGTGAGGGTAATGTTTAAAGAAGAAAGAATGACCATTTTGAACTTGCAAAGATCTTCACAGCCTAAGTTGCCTTTTCCTTTCCTGGCTCAGTATGATCAGTAGTTCCCTGCTTCCTTTCTGCCCAGCCCCATAGCCAGCATGGCCCTATTAAGCACAGTGCACACCCATAGATACATGGTTTATAGGTCGAGACAGAGTCCTGATGTACAGCTATAAGGTGTTAGGATAAGCCCACATTTTACACAAGTCTTGTATGTAATATTTGTATGGGTGGGCAGCTTGAGATGAGGGGACCATATTATTGTGCTTCAAGAGTAAATAGGGGCTATGGCAACATACTAGCAAGGCAAGAAACTAGCCTTTGCTAAGTAACAGGAAACAAATTTTTTAAAATATCATTATTCTTATCTCAAGAGTCTGTTTAAATAGCTGACAATGAATAGAGTACTAATGCTTTGTAGCTCACTAACTATAGGGCAAAGTTACAGCTGTGTTACAGCATATATTTGTTCATAAATATATATATAAACGCTGTAAAAGCATAAATAACATTTGATCTCATGTTATTAATTTTCTTTCTCCACTCTATCTTTGTTATATTCTTCCCGCTTTTGCACAAATCACTTCAGTATTTTGTCTTCATCTGTGGCCTAATGTTTATTACATATGTGCTACAGAAGATAAATAAAGTGGAGGTATACTGACTGGTAAATGAAATAAAAATATTAGAAACATAGGAAGAAGGCCTCCAGAAAATCCATGCTTTTTTATCAGATCAAAGTAAAGAATTTTTAAACTGCTCTTTTGGCATCCACTTAAAACCCTGAGAAATTATTTCAAAGCACAGCACAGAAATAAGGAAGACTGGTTCCACGGAGCACTGTACCGTTATCCCACTAATATGACAGTCATCAAAGGTAGCTTTGGAGGCTTGAAGAAGATAACTGGGCTCTGTACACCACTTAATTCTAGACTGCTTTGCCTTCTGAAATGTTGAAACTGAAGACACAAAATGAAACCAAACAAATGTCAGATAGAAACTCTATTAAAAGCAAAAAGATGAGGAGAATAATACCATATTTTATCTAGATAAGACAAACCATTTAATTTTCAGGGCATTCCAAAGCCCCTCAGTTAAAGAAAACCATAAAGCCCACAAAAACATCAACCCTCAATTGAAAGAAAACATACAATAAAAACACAAAACAAACAACACACCACCAGCACTCAGTTAAAGAAAAGTTAGATTAAATAACAGCTGTCTAGTTTATCAACAGTTTATAGTGGACTGGGCTCCTGGATACCTTTCTTTCACTTTCCTGCTTGGGAGGAAGAGCTGTGTTTATTTTTTTTCCAGTTTAGGAAGCCTTTGATTTTGCTACCTTCATATAAATCCAAATATATAAACCATGCATTTGCTTTCTCTCTCTTCCCTACACCATCCTTCTATACACATACATATATATACACACACATATATGCACTCAAATTCTTACATGTTTTGTCCATTTAATGTGCCCAAATACAAGAAGCAGGAAAAAGAGGACCCCCAGGGCAGTGTTCCCTCGTTCTTTCTGCCTGCAAGTGACCTGAAATTCTCCCAGGAAACCACTTTCTCCATGGCCTTACAGGTGACTCATAACTCCCCTTCTCCCACCAACTGACCCCAGCTCATCACAACTAATCAAAGACTTCAAATTGGCCTCCATCTTCTAATGGTTTTGGGTATCTGAATGTTAAAGCCTTTCATGACTGATAGTGGCATAAAGGATGTAAAAAATAATCATTAATTCATCAGCAGTCACAGAAAAAAAAGCTGAAGTAGCAGTTATTTTTCTTCTAGGCTCTGCTTCCTTTTGAGTGCTAATCTATAAAATATTTAAGAATATTTGAAAGCACACTTCTGATCACAGCAAATGGTATCCAATTGAAACCTCTGTCACATTAGTACTTAACATAAAAAAATTAAATATAAACCACAGTGTCTGCATTGGCTAAGAGCAAAAAAAAATGCAATCCTGAAATCTGGGGAGAATTTGCTGTATTAAACTGTACAAGACTAAACACATAGCACAGTAAAGGTAGATGTAAGTACAGAACTAAAATTTTGCTGTCACTACTCATAGAACTCCTGTTCTTACCACCATCAGGTTCTTTAACTGAAGAAGATTTACTTCATCTTGTAAGCACTGGTTAAGCAGAGGGATATACAGGCTGTCTCCTTAAATAATTAAGCTTTATAACTTCTTTTTCCATTAAGATGTGGGAAAAGATTAATCAGAGTCCTCAAATTTTGCACTGTGATTCCATCACATGATTGTTCAGTTAAAGAACTTTTTATAATATCTAGTTCTAGTTGTCACTGATATTCTTAAATTTGCCTTACACTTGTCTGCGTTTCATAAGGATGTTCTGCCACGGTCTGTTGCTCACAAACATCAATTACAAGTAGATTATGCAAGTCATCCCAACCACATGTTAAGAAATCCTTTATATTGTCTTAATCCAACTCTATCCCCCATGTGATCCTCACTGGAATTAAGTAATGTATTTTAAAAAGCTTCTGAAGTTTTAAGGCTTTCAGTTGCTGTTCTGTAATTTTAACTTTAAAGTCATAAACTAGATTTTTAATGGTATCTACATTGGGGAAGAACAGATACCTAATAACAGCTGCTTAATAAACCTAACTGCTGATGAAGATCACACTCATTTCTCCTCCCCTAACTGCATTTTGAATGTTATTGAAAACTTGATAATAGAAATCCATCTGCAAAGATGTCATGAGACCTTATCCTCCAGAAACACCATAAATTAAGTCTTTTGTAACTAGAAAGTAACACTTTCACAGACAGACTGCTCAATGTTATAAGCTTATTTCTCATGTAATGTCCTTCAAGAGGCCAGAATGTAAACCTCTCAGTCTAAAATTCATGTTATCTGCATCTGATACAAAAATACACAGGTAGCATTTGAAGTGGATACAGAAGGTGACTGCTCTCTGGTAAGGAACAGAACCCTCTGATGATCATGGAAACTAGCACAAAAACCAATGTGTTCACTTCATGAATTGTTGCTCCATCATAACAGTCACTGGCTCCACCAGACCTGCCAGGCTCCTCAGAGCAGCCACAGCCACTGAGGCTTTGGGTCCTCCCTCTGCAAAGCCAGCATCATTCCTCTGCACAGAGTGCATTATAGTTTTTATCACCTGTCAAGATGAAAAGTGTTACATCACATTAATGCCTGATTTTTCATTTACATTAAGGCAGGCTGGGAGGGGTGTGACTCAGCCATAAACTTGGAAGAAAATATTACATAAAGCAGCTGTAAAGAGGAATTTTTGTTAACGGCAACCAGGTCCAAAACACTGTACTATCTGAGCACTGCACTGCTTTTTATCCTGTTTCTTTCTCTGCCTGTGAGCTTGAGGAGGACTGAGAGGTACATCAAACACTTCATGTCCTATATTATTAAGAGTTATTTATCCATTCCTGAATATCCGGGGTCTTCCAGTCTGCTGGCAATAATATATATCTAAGCATCTCCAGCTTGGGAAATCCAAAGATGAATTAAATACGAGCTGGGCAATTTTAACTGGTGCTCTGAAACTATGTGCCAGGGGAATGTTATTTTAAAGGAAGTATCTTGCTGGGTGTCCAGGCCAGGAAGGTAAAGAATACAGAAAATGGTGAAGAATTTGATGAACAGTTTCAGTCAGGCATTAAAAGCATTTAAGTACCAGTGCAAGCCAAGTGCTTTAGCTTTGGAATTTAAACCAGTCACTAGACTGCACCTGAGTCTCCTATGACAGCTACCATTCATCCCCCAGTATAATTTAAATTAAAAGGGAAAGATGACAACGGAGAAAAAGCCTATTTCTGACCCAAACCCAAGGAAAACAGAAGCCCAGTATGTTTAGGTTCCTGCATGGAACATGACGACTTTGACAATGATTTTGAACTGAATGATTTAAAGCACATCTTTTTCATTTTCTTTCCTTTATGAAGAATAATTTGCTTCCCTCCCCACTTTATGTCCCATGAAAATCAAATAGAGATGACCTAAATATACTTAAAATGATTTGCATCCTAAAGGCAAGAAAAGTTTAGAGTCAGCTCAACCTTACAGGCTCATTTGCTCACATTCAGTGAAGACAGCTGTGAATTTCAAGAGAAATATATACTGGTTGGTTAGTTAAGGCAGAAGCCAGAGAAGGTCTGTGCTTCATACACTAAAACAACTGCAAAACAACATTTCTAAGGAAGTAAATGACCATAAATGCAACAGAAGCAAGTAATTTATAAAAGCAGCAGTTCAAAAAGTGCATTTCTAAGAGGACTTTTAGTTTCATCTTTTTATGCTTACAGGCATTTTGTGTTCAAGATCTCCATTTCTCATTAACTCTTTTCACACTCATTTCCAAGGTAAAAAAAAAAAAATATGGGCAAATATGATATAGGACCAACCTTTTAAACCTACACACATTAACACCTGTAGCAACTACACAGGCTCAGATTGAGTAGAACCATTATTTTGCAGTCAAATAAGTGAACCCTCCTGGGTAAACTGGGAACATGACTCTGTCTCACATGAGCACACAGGCTTTCAGACATCCTCAGTCTTTTCTCTCTCTCTGAAAAGAGACTAATTTCCCACCGTTATCTCATTGTTATGCAGCTGGCAGGGCGATCCTGCTTCCCAAGAGACTTGCAAAGCAGTCCAGCCTCTTGCTAATTGCTGTAGATGAATATGACATCATGAGAAACTCTTCAGGAAACCACTTACTACTTTCTACTCTTTCCAAAGCCATAGGACTCTTCTTCTGCTCTGTCTCTCCCTCTTAGCAGGGGGAGTTTTCACTTCCAACATCATCTCTGTTGCATGATGACAACAGAAGTCTTTGCTTTTCAACACGTGTCTTATCTCTTGGCCACCAGTATGCTTTTTTGGATACTTGAGGGGTTTTTATAATTTTCTTCATCCTGATTTCCATGGTTTGGTCTCTGTCTCTCAGGACACACACACCTGGGGCTACCATTTTGCTCAGCTGGGAACAGAAAAAGCTGTTGTTTTTAAAGTAGCCAAAAATAATAAAAATATTTCCAGTATATGGGTATCTTTGACCTGTGCCTTCCTTGTAAGTGCCTTGGTCCTTTGTGATTAACTGCCAATTCAACACAAAGAAAGAGAAAGCAAGAGGATGTAAGGATAAATCTGAAAATGTGTTCCATAGCAGACACTTCACATCTCAGAGTCCTTCAAGAAAGCTGGTGTCATCTATGAATGTGGAAAACAAGGCAGAGAACAGTGAAGTATCTTGGCCAAGGTCATCAAGAAGCAAGAAGCAAATTTCCAAATAACTTCTAGGTCTTCCCTATCCAAATCCACTGCCTACAAAAAAGATCAATGGACTTCCTATGTGTTTTTTGATCTAATATATGATGCCAATTACTTATATTCTATTTATAAAAGAAACAGAAAATGGCAAAGACAGGGTTTATCACATTTAAAAAAAAATAAAAGAAATAAAAAATTTAAAAAAAACATACAAGGGGAGTATTGGTCCATTTAGTACAGGTCCCGACAGGGGGTTTCTATCATCTATTTCCATAATCTATTTTATTTCTAAATAAAGAAAATTACTTTTTGGAAACAGTATAGCAGTTACGGAACTCAAACCCATGTCATTTTTTCTGTATAGGAGGGAATGTGGAATTAATTGAGATAAGAAGACAATATCTTTTGTGAAGAGAAAAAGAAAGAGGATGGAGAAAGACTGATTTGTATATTGTCTTGTTCTAAGTGCATCCTTTATGCTTACTACAGTACTACAGGCGTGAAGGATCATAAATATAATCTTTGGAGAATTTTATTATCACAAGTAACCTGTACCTCCAGTGGAGTCCCCTTTGCTCACTAGAGATGTACTATGTAATCTTGCACTTTTTTCTATTTTCCTTCAGAAACAATCATTTATTCTTTCATCCTGGTGTCACTAGCACAGTCTCAGAAGATACTATTACATTTACTTCATGGAATTAGCATCAATCAACACCATGTCCATCCCCTCCAGCTATAATTTATCCAGCATTTTATTATCCAGCAGGGCTCTACCTTGGCAAGGCATGCAACTGACATAAAATGTGGGAGACAATAGGTGCATAGAAAGACTATAAACACATTTTGTCAACTTCATCTACATTGGTCACAGAAAGAGCACAGGTTGTGAAACTGACTAGCCAGCTAGAAAGGCTTTTAATAAGCTAAGAGGTAAGATGTTTTTTCAAGCATAATTGCAATGCTGGAGAACAGCAAGGACAGTGATAGCAGGTAGAACCACCCCTCTGGCTTTCAACAAGTTGGTCCTGCTGTCAGTGGGGTTAGTCAATGAACCAATTCTGTTCATTTACAAACAGAAGTTCCTCAGTGATGCTGATTTCCTAAAGAACTGGTCCTAAGTCATAAGCATAAAACAGGTCTAAACTAAGAAGAAGAATTTTGCCATGGAAGATATCTGGAGTATCAAGTCCTAACCACTTGAAAAAAGATGAACAGCCATCTAGATCATGCTTAGAGGAGCTATCCGCAGGTGCAGAGATAACCTGTCAATCCATTTATATCAGAGAGTATATCTAAGCAGAAACCAGTCAAGGAATGATAAGATCCTTTCCCAGCCTAGGGCCCATATTGTTTGCACTCATTGAATTTAGATAAAGTATCTCTGTTCATAACTTAAATTTGCTGCTCATATTTCCATACCAAAAGAGTGGATGAGAGTCAAAAGGTGCCTTTACCCTGACCTCATGTTAGACACAGGGTATTCATTGAGCCGAAAACCTCAGAAAAATTTCCAGATGACACTGTGAAAAGAAAACTTGTAACAGGAGGTGCAGTCTAAGCAGTTTTTATTATGATATCTTTTACACAGCATATGCCTTGTAGGTTGGCCTTATTTCAAATAAGGATCAAACCCCTACAGCTGTGATAAGTCATATGAACTGACATACCCTGCTCAGAAAAGCAATATTCCTGTTGACCTCAGTCAATGCATGCTTGCCCCCATGAATAAACATTAAAAATCACCACCAGTATGTTTCTGTACTGGGCAGAAAAATAATCACCCTACCTGTGTTTTACGAATCACTTGTAAAGAAAAGCATGCCTTTCCCTCACAAGCAGTACCTTGACAGCACTTGGTGAGCCAGATTTCTTTCTGAGATATGTTATTAATTATACACCAGTGTCAATTTTTTTTTTCTTTTACTCTTATGGAATTACATTTCAAGCCTGTGACATGGGGTAGTCAAGGAAACAAATCTTTATAAGACCTTTGCTAGTACAAGCTTGACTATGATATTAAGAGGAAATCACTCTTCAAGTGAAATGCCATGGAGCATGCGATCAAAATCCTCAGACAAAACGCTATAGCCCCACAACGTTATCTTTAATAACAGTGTACTGTTTGGAAATCAAGAGGAGAAATCAGATTCTGATGCAGGTTTTTTGGGGGGTTTTGGGGGTTTTTTGGTTGGTTGGTTTTTTTTTTTTTAAATCAAAAAAACAGTGTTGTTTAACACTATTCTATAATTTAACTCTGATGGACAAATGAGATCAGGTCAGTAATTCAGACCTGAGGCACCACTTCATTTATCAGACAAAAGATGCTGCTCATTTCCATAGTTCTGTTGTTCAGAATAAATCTTTTAAAGTGTTATGGACACAGAAGATGCATTGGTAGCACATCCATACATCCAGTTCCTCTGATCTATCATGAAAAGAAGAAAATATCAAGCTTGAACATCTCACTATGACTTATAGTCCTGTATTTTACTTCTATCAAAAGGTCCACAGCAATCAGAGAAAGGTGTTAATAATGTAAACCTCTCTATGCCTAAACTCTTACTCCTCTTGCAAGTTATTAGTAGAAGGGCAAAGGGGATTATAAAAAACTCAGCTAACATAAATCTCTTTCCTGAGAAATTCTTTTCTTGGTTTGTCTTTCCCTCAGTATGTCTTCTAAAATCCATTGCCAGGTATAAATAGCTTTTTACCCTCATTCAAGACAGGGTTTTTTCATCCTTTATATCTTGGAATATCCTTGGTCCTGGGACTTGCATCTTGGAAACAACTGACCAGGTATACAGAAGCACATCAGAGTATATCAATACAGTATCTTCTTATTTTTGTCTTCTCTGGTTTCTTAGCTATATCTTGGCCTTTTTTTTTCTGTGTCTTCTCTCTCAGCTTTGTTCTCCATAAAGGCATTTGAGACCAGTTGCCTAAAGTAGCTTGCTGGTCATGTGGTATGCAGATTTCACTATTCGCTGTATAAATTTGATGGATTTTCTTAGAACTGTTTCTTTCCTAGCTGTATCTTCAGTATTTATGTCTCTATTCACTTCTTAATCATTGCAGAAGATATGTATGGAAAAATACATCTCTTTATTTTGGAAAATGATGAATCTCCCAAAACTTCACAATGTAATTACAGATTTTTTTCAATGAGCTTAAATTAACTACATTCATACTTTTGGCTATTCTTCCCCAATGTACCATGGAATAATCTGGCATAAGAAGGATTAGAAAAGACCTGGTTTAATTATATGCTCTGTCTGAGCAAATACAATTTAATTAAGGAAGATGTGATTATTAAATCTAAAAAGCATTAGCATGCATCAATCAGCTGTATGAGCTTTAAATTAATAAATAGTTCTTTTACAGTTACCCAGCTACTAGACAGAGAATCAGAATTAAAACCTCTAATAAAATTAGCCCAAGTCTCTCAATGCAGTGTTTAAAGCATAGTTTCCTGGATGGATCTTTACACACCAGCTTTAGTAAGATCAATGAAGTTTGTTTCGATGTTGGGTGATGTTAAAATAGTAATAGATTCTGTTTTGTCACAAAACATATTTTTCTGTGTTGTGAGACTAATTGAAGAGAGCCCAGTACAATACACTGGGATGTTTTTGTCTCAAATTACCTGATATTTTAAGGTTTCTTTCAAAACTTCTATACTTGTTTAAATATTTTAGCATTTTTTTCTTTCAAATTTCTACTGTGGATACAGAGATATCAAAGAATGCAGCGCCTACATAGACAAAAGGCATCAAATAAAGTAAAACTTTAATTTCTATACAAAATTCTGGGAAAGCAGATTAAAGGCTATCAGAGATGTCTAAGTTATCAATTATTAAATCTATTTTATCAAGATAGATTCAGTTCTTTCTCATAGGGTGCAGCCATTCAATACCCAACTCAATGCTTAATACCTAAGATGCTAATGAGAGCTGCTGCTTCAATGAGCAATTTAGCTGTGTTAGATCTCCTAAACAAGCCTAGTAAGAAAATGTAGGAAGTGCAAAATATGTCTGTGTCAGCCTGCTTTGCTAAAATTTCCCACATGTGAAGCTCAAGCCACCTGACTTCATGGAGTTAACAAGAGGAGAAAGCTTAATGAGCAGAGCCCAGGAGCAACCTCAAGAGTGGTGATACCCCTCTGTCCTTGTCTGGAGCCTGGGGACAAGCCAACTCTGTGAGCAGGAGAGAGACCCCTGTGCTGGGTACTGCCAGCAAATCAGAGAAAACAGGGCTTTTCCTCCTCAGGCTGAATATGATTAATCACTCCTCTTTTTTTGCAGTTACATATTTCTTCCTAGAGTTCACTGAGCAGGGAAATAGTCTGTAGGCAGAAGAGATGTCAATAGGCCTGCACAACCGTCTGCACCAAGGAAAGCAGATGTTTCACCTTCCCAGAGTGACTGGACAATTACCTCCCCTTTACATGCCTCCCCAGTTCCTGCTCTGCTCCTCCGGGAATTTTCATACTTTTATATTAATGTATGTACGTCTCAGGGTTCCCAGTTCAGTGATGCAGGAACTCAGCACATATAACATCATGGGGAGGAAATTCATTTGAACAAGGCTTATTTTACCCCATGATGACACACATAATTAGCTTTATCTGCTGCAATGAGATTTTCATAAACACTCATTACATGGTCTTACACAGCTTTCCATTGCTGAACTTCCAGGAAATTTTCTTTTGGGTAAATAGCCAGAGCTGAAAAATAAGGAGTGAGAATATATTCCATGAGGAAGCAGAAATATAGGCCAGAGGCCCTTTTGGAAGAGAGTGTTAAAGGAACATGGATCTTCCTGCTTCTTCCAATATTTTAACTGCATATACTCTTCCTTAAGATGATTTAACACAATTCTAAATGCTGAGAGATTAGAATGGGAAGTTTTAATGGTAATTTCCCCACAGAGCCAAATGCCAGCTAGTTTTATTGTCTTTAAAAGAAGAGATCCCAGTAGACTACTGAAAGACAGGAACCATCCATATAATTCCAGTCAGAAAGTCTCCCTAGCTTACAAGAAAAATATGATAGAAAGCAGGATGTCCAGGAAGAGAGTTGCTAACTAGGCATGAGGCTTTAGGTGGAGAATTTGGTCTCTGTGGAATCGTGATCCATTTGCTATGAGCGAAAGAATCTGTTCAGTTTAGTTGTTCTCTACTAAAACAAATAGGAAAGTACTGTCTGTGGGACTGGTGCACTATACCAGCCAGACATCAACCTAAATAACAAAAACAGGATTGAAAGGAAAAAATGGTGTTCTTATTTGCCATAAAATGAAGGTATCAAGGATAAAACCAATCCAGTCACCAAGGGGTATGAAAAGAAGCTGTAGCTACCTATAGGCTAGCACTAAGAATCTAGTAGTAAACTAGAAGAATTGGAAGCAATACGTGTGTATTTGTGTCAAACTATGACTGAAGCTTATGGAAAAGACCTGCGTGACTAAAATGATTAAATTAGCTTTTTGGGGATAGATCAAGTGGATTGCAGAGCTTGAGAATGGCACTCTGTATTTTGCCTGGCAACTCTAGCAGTTTTAAATATTCCTCAATTATTAATAGAAGGCAGAGGCAAATCACATGCTGGTCTGTGCCTGCTACAGACCATAACACTGCAACAACTTGTGCAGTATCACTATAAACAGCTATTCGTAGCACACAGGAGAGAAAAATGCTGCCATCTTTCCTTTTAATGACTTATGCTGATGGTCACTTATAGCCAGTACAGAGCTTCTTAGAAGCGGTAAAAAACAATTATTATAACAATTTCCTGATTATTAAAATACTGCATTAAATATGAAGGAATTTTCCCTTTGCCTCACTATGATAAATACAGGGACTCATTTCTGAAGTAAAAAAAGTTGCAGCTTAAGGGTGAGAGATAATGAATTTTACATTTGATATCTGCACACAGAATAAAAACTAAACTGATGATATATGTGATTAATGAAAAAAAGAGTTAATCTTGAAAACCTGACAAATATTTTGATCTAAACTATCTGGGAGAAAAGATTTTAAACACATCAATCACCATTCATATTGTTTTGCTAAAACCAGATCTCACATTTAGGAATAAAAAGAGAAGAAAACTATGATAAAAAACTTTAAGAGAAAAAGTAAAAATTGCTACGTAAAGTGGAAACTGTGCAAGTTGCTAATGGAAAGAACTGATAGCAGTCAAAACCAATTACAAGCCCTAAAATATAGACAATAGATAAATGAAGCAAAAAGACAAAGGAAGATAATTTCTAAGGTATTAGGTATAATAATGCACCTGAAGTTTATACAACTAGAAGAAATTTAAACAACGACGTTGATATTTTACCTACTATGCATCATGGAGTGTACCTTGGCTTTAGTACTGTAATGGAGGGGAAATCAATGAGCTTTTTGTATTCAGGAAAATAAGATATTTCCATGTCATGAGGTAACAAAATATTTTATATATTGACATTAATGGAGTATGATAGGAAACACAAATAACTAAAAATGGATGTGTTCAACTTAGCAACATTGTGAAAACACAATTTCATGTTTTGAAATGACCATATTAGTCATGCATTTGAGGTTTGAATATGTATTACTAAGAAATCTGAGAACCATGGAGAATTTCCAGATAACTGAAAGAAAACTAATATGTTATTATATAAAAAATGGAAATGCAATGAGTAGTGAAGCAGAGGTTGTCTTTTTTTTTTTTTATATATATATATCTTTTTATATCTTTTATATCTTAAGAGCTTCACTCTCAGACACCTAGATTTTCAGCAAAGTTAATGTAAGGAAGTACTAGTTTGAACTTAAGACAAAATGTGTGCGTCGTGTCACCTACTTCTAGCTTATTATTTAAGAGTTTAGCTAGTCTCAAGACTGCTCTGTAGTCAAATAAGAGATAGAAACATCTCTACGGCATGTCTGCAATCTTAACACAGGTGTGTAAGTACACAATCGTAAACAACCTTTGGACACCCATCTTCCACTGACTAGAGACTAGACAAGCAGCTTTATCCAGTGCCTTACTTGTAGATGGTGAGATGAAGTTAAATTATGAGAGAACACCAGGCTCCCGTGACTGCGATGATATTCTGTCATTCAAAGCTATGAATCCCTTCCTGTGTTGACCCTGGATATTTATGTTTTCTCTTTTGCATCCTAAAAGAGAAATACACTGAAAATTATCCTTCTTGAGAGGAAAAAAAAAAGACTGAATACTTCACAAATTTAAGTAGAGCAGGGAAAAAAAGCTCAATCCATTAAAAAGTCATGTCATGAAAATGGATTTTCATGAAAATAATGTCTCAAACTGGGAAGAATAGCAAAACAACTATTAAAAACAAATCAAGAATCATTGCTTAAGTATGTAGAGCTTTCCTCAAGGGCCTGAAGCATACTGCCTTTTCTAAATATGGTTTTATTTAGTGTGCTCAATTAAGCCATGAGCACTGCAGAATTAACAGATAGCTACCCAGTGTAAGGGCATTTATAATGAGAGTTTCAGATGCTTTTCCTTTTACATACATTATGTGACCATAATACGCATATTCCAGGCATGATTCTCACAGTTCAATGTCGGTAACTGTTTGGTAGTATGCTGGGGTGAGAAGATATGGTCTTCTCATTCTCCAAGTAACATCCCTAAATTTCATTCTGTTTAGTAACGTACAAAATCTCACAGTTTGCTCTTTCCTGGCTTAGCTGTTCCTGTTGTTCCAACAGGGCTTTTTAAAACAAAACAGCTCCTTTACCAAAGCTTGAGGTTATAAAGACTTTGATTCATTATAAAGGGGAAATCAGATTTAACCTGAAGCGAACAAAGGTTTTGCAGAACCTGAAGGGTGTCCCTGTAGTTTAAAGCCTGTGGGTTTTTAAATCAGAATCTGATGAGCTCTAAGGACTTAGATCATCCTCTCCTAAGGTCTTAAATGTTGTAGAAAGCCTCAGAGGAATGTCATTTCTACAAAGATCTTCTTACAAATCTTCTGAGCCTCCACCTGCTCTCATCTTTGCTTTCAATCCTCCTTCTGCCTAACACACTAAAGCCAGCTCAGCTTTATAGCAGCATATTGGGTTTTGAAGGGAGTTGCTGTAGTGCTATGCTGTGTGATGAGTTTGCAGTGTGTCCACACATCTCTTCCCAACCCACTCAGACTCTTCCCTCCTCCTGCATCAACAACAGATGCTCTAACTAATTCTGCAGAGATTTCCAATACTGCAGGATGGGAAGTTCTTGCTCATGATTTCAAAATTTGCTAACACAATTAGGAGTCTAAAGTCTTCTAAATGACTGACTTTTTGAGGACTTTCTATTTGTGCCATTACACTATCAAGTGTGTTTCAAGCAATTATTCACCTGAAGAGGAAAAAATCCATGATTTTCTATTCAAAACACAAAGCTCCACCTCACACCTCTCCTTCTGGAGTATGAAATGTGTTTATTGGCATATAGCTGCTGCAAGAAATAGTAGGTTAGGGGGCTCTTGGCAGGAGGATGTTGCTTTTGCTGGTGGCTTGTTTTGGGGGTTTTTTGACAATACAGTATGTTTGTATAAGCTCAAAAAGTCTGTAAATCCTTATAAAGTCACACCACTTCTTATGGAGTAGGAAACAGTATTTTCACATTCCTCCTGGTTTAGAAATGTATGCTGTATATTTGTCACATGAGTCACCTGTGTAGAAGAAAGCTAAAGCTAGAGCACGATGTGAATAAAAAAATGGCTTCGGTAGGTGCCTAGTTACAGAATAGGACCAGCTATTGTCCTAGAGAGGATAGTGTGGGTACAAAAGTAAAGAAATCATGCATGCTTACAGTGGGCTGAGGGGAGAGTAGGATGTCACTGACAGAGAAGTAAGCTTTGTGCCCAGACAGGGGGGTTGAATCCAAGAAGTCTTCATATGATTGACAGCATTAATGGGAGCAAGCTGATGGTTGGAAAATGATGGCTAGAGAGAAAGGAGAAACGGTTTCTTCATGAGCATAGTTTGACTGTGGGAGGTCTGGTCTCATGCAGGAAGAGTGCAATAGATTGTGAAGTGGGAATAAGTAAAGGAATTGACAGTGGAAATGAAGAAGGAGCAGAATAGTAGTATAAATTGCTGCCTTTATAGTAAAACAGGACTCTCGAGAATAACCTGTTTTCATGGATTTTCTACTACAGCTCCTGAAATACAATCAAACACCTGCACCAAGTGAAAGGTGCCAGGAGGAAGAGAAAATGCTCTTTTTTTTGGATCTTCTACTTTAACATGTTTAATAACTGTGCAGCTGCCTTCTGCACAGCTTGGCTCTGGCAGCTAGGGTTATTTAATACCATAACAGACAAGTTAACTGACAATTTTACAGAAAACATTAACATTGCAAATACAGAGATTAGCAAGTTAGGCAACTTTGGTAAAGGCTGCATCAATCATTTGTATTACTGTTACACTCAAACTTTTTGCCCTGAATCTATGGGTAGAGTACAAAGAATTAAACTTCAGCAGTACAAATATTTAAGCATGAGTCAAGTTAAACAGAGGGAGGTCTTAAATCAAAACCTTCTCAGCAAGACATTATTGTACCAGAAGAGAATTCTTAAACTCAAAGTAAAAGCTCTTAACCTTAGGGACTTTAGAGAAGCAATTAAGGTTAACCGAAGGGCAACATCAATAGATAGTAAGGCACAGCTTATGACATCATACAGCACATATGACATTCTGAAATATATTAAATTGGGAATCCAAGAATTTTAGAGGAAAACACATTGTTTCACATGGAAATGATATGGAAAGTCAGTACAAGCAAGGACTAGAGATTTATCTTGAATATGGCACTTAAAGGAACTTTGAATGCAAAACTTTATACATGATCTAGCCGGGGTTTTAACTATTCTATAAAGCTAAGAATATAATCAGAAGTCCCTGAAGTGGTCAGAGTAGGAATAATTTTTTAGCACCCAACAGTGGCAGACAGAGTAGATAGGCTAGGAACATAGCTATTAAAATATCACAAGCATCTGTCAATCCTATCTTGTCTGCTGTGTCCATCAACAGCAGAATTGCTTTTCCTCTCCCTGCTAAGGTACCTTATAGATATCTCTAATTATATCTACTGTAGGAAGACAGATGGTCTGACTTTTCAAAAATATATATTTCTCTTATTATATCACAGTCGGGGAATCTGCTGGTTGAAGGAAGATTTTCTATGCAAAACAGTTGGATAAGGTTCATTCCTAAATAAAATTTTTTATGACAATAGTAACACAAAAGCAGACCTTATCCTTCTGAGCTAGGAAAAGCCTTGAACACACTTTGAAACTTGCTGGAGCCCTCCCCATTAAGCTCAGCATATGCTAACACTCTTCCAGTTAATCAGCAGATACTGCCATTCATTTTCATGAGACTACCTCTGCTCCCAAATGGTCTTCCCATCTGAACTCTTTCCAATTAACTTGCACTTCACAGGGGTTTTAGCATTATTTCACTTAAATCTATTTTGAGATTTCTGCTGTCCTTTTCTGCTGTCCTGTATGTGACTTCAGCAGCACTTTTCCTATAAATAGAGGCTAAAGAATGCATTCTAGAGGAGGGGTATGTCTTATAGAGATGCTTGTTGTCAAAGCATTTCCTGATATTCCGAAGTGTGGGTGTTGAATGGCAAAGTGCTTAACTGGATCTGAAGAACCACAGCCTCACTCACCAGTTCCCATGCATGGTCGTCTTATCGCCTCCATGGACTTCAGGTTTATTTCTGTTGGCGTCTTCCACCTTTCTCTTTGTCCATCAGATTTCATTCCCAGAGCAGACCTCTCCAGCTGCTGTGTGCTCACAAATAAAAATTACAACTAACTCAGTACTTTTCAACTAGACAGTGATGTACTTAAATCTCTGCTAGATGTGTTTATATTATATAAACATTCACTCTTAAGCATAATATGTGTTACTCATAAGTGACTGGCTATATACTTGCAGCAATCCTCTAGGTTTAGGTCTGAAATGCAGACACCTGCTTTACCACAATGAAGAATGAAAAATGGCCAAGATGGAAAAGAATAGTTTCTTGCATTTGCCACTGCCCAGACTCTCAAATTTGTTTTTCAACTACATATTCCCTCAAAAAAATAGCTTATGGGTTTAATACATAATTTTTTAATTTTTAACAAACAAGTCAAATAATTCAAAACAGTAAGTAGACAAGTGTCTACAAGATTAATTTGTTCATGATAACTGGAAAAAAACCTTACATTTGCACTATTAAGAAGAGGATAATTTAAACATATTTGTACAAAAGCCAAAATAAAGGGTGAGTAAATCTTGTATTTCAGTTGTCAGGTTAACATGAACATATGCGGGGGAAAACACATAAACGTATTTTGTACAGACCAACTAATGATCCACCAAAGAGGCTTATGACTTGAGCCTGTAGTTACTGTCCACTTCTTGTAGCAGATGCCTTCCATACCATTTCAAGCAAGTATTGAATGATCCAGATATTACTAATGGCC
Organism: Ceryle rudis; assembly: GCA_033439905.1. Lineage (NCBI taxonomy): Eukaryota > Metazoa > Chordata > Aves > Coraciiformes > Cerylidae > Ceryle > Ceryle rudis. Next base: position 42,576 of record JAAGNO010001611.1, read on the forward strand.
TGAATGTAGAACTAGCTACCAGTGACGTGTTCTTACTAGTATACCTTATACTAGTATATATATATATGTGTATATCAGCTATACCCACAAGTACATATTTTATTCTGCTATCATGTACATACAGCAACTCAGACAACACTGAGCATGTCTACCCATAGAAGCAGAATTAGTGCATTTTCAGGTAAGAATAACAGCTAATTCAGTGAAGAACAGCAAGAATTACAACAGAGATGTGTCTGAGATAGGGTTTTCAGGCATGTGATGTACTGCTTCCCCATGAAAAAGCATGACAGAATCAGCCTGTGGGTTGATAGATTTGGAAGAGGATAGGTGTGAGCAGGTTTGGAATTGGATAGACAAAGGGTAGACACAAAAGTCATTGCAAAATATGATTGTATGACATGCAAACAAGTAGTTAAAAAAAAGTGACTTAAAGAGAATGTGCCAGATATGTTCTGCACAGGGAGCAGAAGGAAGTTACATAAATGGACATAGTAAAAACAAATCCTCAAAATAAATATTTTCATAGGGTTCGGTCATCATTCCTGGTAACTAGTACCACTGATTTCAAAATTAGCAAACCTGAAGTCTTGCTGTCTAGAAAAGGTTTGAAGATTTCTGGCTTAGGAGGGAGGCACAAGCACAGGAAACAAAAGACAATATGGAGGGTATATAGTTATGGTATGACCTGGAGAGGACACAGGACAATAGTCAATACATCTCTCAAGTAGCCATATATCTCTGTTACTCCTTGAAGTATCAGGATCGGAAAGTCTTACTCTCTCAAATAGCCATATATCCCTGTTACTCCTTGAAGTATCAGGATCGGAAAGTCTTACTCACTCTCTCAAGTAGCCATATATCCCTGTTACTCCTTGAAGTATCAGGATCGGAAAGTCTTACTCACCAGTGCTCTCCACAGCTTCCTTTCTCCTCCATCTCCTGGCCTTCATCTATTTTCCCTCACAGCAGGCCCTGGCCTTCACCTCCTCATCTTCTTTATGGTCTCCCAGGAGTCTGGATAGGAAGAAAAGAGACCAAGTCAAATCTTGTGGGAAATGGTAGGGATTGTCAACTCCATGGCAGTGGGAAGAGATGTAGTCCCACACTCCAGAGGAATGGGGGAAAGAGGGTAGGAGCCCAAGACTCTTGTGCGGATGCCCCAAAAACCTCTTTGCCTGATTCTACCCCATCATCTACAGTTCTTCTCAAGTCCCAATATGACCCACTTCAGTGAGATATCTAGGCCAGTTTTTATCACTCAGATATGAGGCGGGCCTTCAATTCCCAAAGGGAAAGGGTGAATAGAAAGACTGACTTGGTGGTGGCTCTTCTCTCTTATTTCTCTAGCTCCCTTGTTGACAGTATTTTCATCTCTCCTCCCCATAATAACCTGACTTGGAGAAAAAAAAAATGTGTTATCCTGTCAGTCTGGGAGAAGACACCAACAGAACAGATACACTGAGACTTTCACAGGAGACTAAAAAGTGATAAGAGATGTGGTAGCAGATGGAGGCAAAGTTTGATAACTGACCAGGGATGATGGTAAATGCCCAAATTTTCAGCTACCTTCAAGTTCTGTGTCTGAGATTAGTCATGAGTTGGGGAGAAAAAAAAAAAAACAAAACACACAAACCTCAAAGGAAAGAGAAACAAACACAAGGACTCGAGGATTATTTTGACAGGGGGTACAATCAAGTTTGCATACATTATAGGTATCCCACAGCCAACATATATTATTGGTCTTAATGCAAGACTGGAACTCAGTGATCTAATTTACAGATGAGATTATATTAGAAGATGTAACATTAACTTTAAAGCCTAAAACCCTAAACTCAGCCTATTTCACATAGCCTTCATCCAAAACTGAAGTACACATTGCTCTTTTACTGTAGTTTACCAGAGAATAGAAGCACCAGTTCAATATCCTTATGATTTTTCTGCCCTTAAAGGAAAAGCATTACTTCAGAAAATATTGTAGAATTTCTGACTGAAATTATCCCCTGAGGCCACCACTAGTGTAAAACTAATGGATAACTCACTCACTTTTTAGGATACACCACAAGAAAAAGAAACAAGGAGTTATTGTGAATTTCAGTAGCACAAATAAAGCTTTTTTGGGAAATACTTGCAACACAGTTTTAACTGCTCAATTTTAAAGCAGCAATAGGGCAAACAAACAAAAGGAAACTCCATTACCAGAGGAAAAAAAAGTATAAAAAGTAAATTACAGAAAAGATAATCCCAGTGGTGTATTGATTTCCATAGGGGATTACACTTCATTAGATGTGCAGATAATTACCAAGGTAGTGCGGATGTTTTTCAGAAGCCTTTAATTTCCATCACTTTACATTTCCTGCCTTTATCTATTTATCTATTGTAGAGTGTCACAGATCAGAATTATTACTACTTTTTACAGTGCAGATAAGCAGTACTATAAACCTTTGAATGACCTTGGAGACTCTACAGCTTTCCACTCATTACTGAGGTGGCTCATTCCATCAAGGACTGAGAAGATGTTCAGAGCTATTTTGGTACCAGATATGTCTCTAGGGCTGAGGATTTCTATAGTGAAATAGAAGCACTCAAATATTCTATGTGGGAAATATACCACACAAAAGCCTCGTGTACAACTTAAGCTCTGCAATGATGACTAAAGAGACTTGAAGGCAAGAGTAAATAGAGCTTTGTGCAGGCTTTTTGCACCTGCATGAACATTACTCTAATTGCTTAGGCTTATTTACTTTTCCTTTCACAGCCAGAACCTAGAGATAAGCTTCCAGTGCAAAGCAGCTTGAATATAGCAGTCTGCAACAACAGCAGAATGAAGTGAAACCATGAATGTGTTCATTTTACTTTGCAGGCATGAACAGTCCATTATTACAGCCAATTATTCCTACTTCTTCTCCAACCAAACACTAAGCAAAACATGAAAATTAAAGCTCTCAAGTTGGCAGTGCACGTACTTAATCAGAATGTGATACCAAGCAGATGACTGGTGGATGGAGAAACAATGTCATAGCCTTTGTTTTCCAAGCTGTCTTCAATGGCTAAAGACAATACTTGTCCAAAATAAAAAAAAGAATGGGAGGGGGACATGACAATGTGGACATAACATAGACAGTCATGACACAGCTGTATGTCTAAACAAACTAGCAAAACTAGACTCATATCTTCATAACCCTTATTTCTAATTGTCTGAACCAGCAATGGCAGATCTGATCTCAGGCCTGTGCCTGTTTAGAGATGACCTGTAAAAGGCAGATGACAATTACAATAAGAGCATTCCCTGACAGCAGTGAGCTACTCAGGGCCATGGGAGTAAAAAGCAATCGCAACAATCCACGGAAGGCTTTCCGAGCAGCAACTGACAGCATGTCAGAAACCCATCTCTAATCTCACACATGCCCTGAGAGATTCAGAACTAACTATTGCCACTCAGGGCTTTCAGTTATAATAGATACTTCTTCTAAAATACCAGTTTTAAATTATTCTGTATATTATAGAATCATAGAATAGAGAATAGTTTGGGTTGGAAGGGACCTTTAAAGGTCATCTAGTCCAAACCCCCTGCAGTAAGTAGGGACATCTTCAACTAGATGACATTGCTCAGAGCCAAGTCTAACCTGACCTTGAAAGTTTCCAGGGTCAGGGCATCTACCACCTCTCTGGGCAGGCAACCTGTGCCAGTGTTTCACCACCCTCATCATAAAATCTTTCTTACATCTAGTCTAAATCTCCTCTATCATTACTATCACAACTGGTCCTGCTAAAATGTCTGTCCCCGTCTTTCTTATAGAACCCCTTTCAGTACTGAAAGGCTGCAATAAGGTCTCCCTGGAGCCTTTTCTCCAAGCTAAACAACCCCAACTCTCTCAGCCTTTCTTCACAGGAGAGGTGTTCCAGTTCTCTGGTGATTTTTGTGGCCCTCCTCTGGGCCTGCTCGAACAGGACAATGTCTTTCCTATGCTGAGGACTCCAGAGCTGGATGCAGTGCTCTGGAGGAGTCTCACCAGAGTAGAGGGGAAGACTCACCTTCCCCGGCCTGCTGGCCATGTTTCTTTTGATGCAACCCAGAATACAATTGACTTTCTGAGCTGTGAATGCACATTGCAGCTCATGTCCAGATTTTCACCCCATAGTACCCCAAGAAGAACAGAGTAGGCACATCATTTTGCCCTAGTAAAAGTCAATGGTGCATCCATAAGCTGACTATTATATGCAGCTTAGGTTTCTCCATCCCCTCCCCCCCCCAAAAAAAACCCCAAAAAAACCCCAAACCAAACCAACCAAACAAAAAAA
>JAAGNO010001612.1:0-10115 GCA_033439905.1 Ceryle rudis
ACAAGAAAAAATGGCTTCAAGTTCCACCGGGGCAGGTTTAGATTGGGTATTAGGAAAAAATTCTTCCCCACAAGAGTTGTCCAGGGCTGGCCCAGGCTGCCCAGGGCAGTGTTGGAGTCCCCATCCCCGGAGTGGCTTCCAGGCTGTGGAGATGTGGTGCTGAGGGACATGGTTTAGTGGTGCCTTGGCAGTGCTGGGGTAATGATTGGACTCAATGTTTTTAAAAGTCTTTTCCAACCTAAATGTTTCTGATTTTACAGCTGCAAAGCCTCTCTTCAGGCCCACCCCAAGCATTTAATGGTTTACTACGAGCTATAAAAACAGTGCTTTTTTTTCCTTTGATTTTACATGCTGCAAATGCATTAGGTTGCACTTGCAGAATTAGTTTCACATGGAACATAACCCAAGGAGTGAGTTTCTCACTTGAAGAGTGACAGACTTCTAAAACATAATACAAAGTATTGGTACTCCTATGGGGGTCTCCCGAGATTGACAGTGATCTCCAGTTTGTGACCATCTGCTTTAAATTCTCCGTGAGAATTTAAAGGTGAGGAATTTTGATCTGAATTCAGTTTGACCAAAAATCCTACCAAAACCAGCCAGTTCTTCTCCTGCTGTCCCCACTCCCTGCACCCCCCGTGCTGTTGCTGGGATCCCATTGTTCCTGATCAATGGGGACCTGCAGAGACATGGGTGGTACTTGGGTGACAAGCCATTCAAGAAGGCAGTTGGGTGGTGATTTACAGCAGTCCCTCCCCCAGATGCAGAATCCCCTCCCTCGACCCGGTGGCTACACTTCTTTGGATGCAGCCAAGGATGTGATTGGCTTCTGGGCTGCAAGCACACACTGGCTGCTCATGTCCAGCTTCTCATCTACCAGCACCCCCAAGTCTTCCTCCACAGGGCTGCTCTCAATGCCTTCATCCCCAGCCTGTAATCTGTGCTTGGGGTTGCCCCAACCAAGGTGCAGGACCTTGCACTTGGCTTGTTGAACTTCATGAGGTTTACAAGGGCCCAACTCTCAAGCCTGTCCTGGTCCCTCTGGACAGCAGCCCTTCCTTTCAATACATCAACCACACCACTCAGCTTGATGTCGTCAGAAAACTTGCTGAGAGTGCACTCGATCCCACTGTCCATGTCACTGACAAAGATGTTAAATGGCACAAATCCCAGTATGGCCCTCTGAGGAATGCCATTCATCACTGGTCTCCACCCAGACATCAGGCTATTGACCACAACTCTCTGAGTCCAAGCATCCAGCCATTCCTTCTCCACACAGTGGTGACGGATGCGTCAAATCCCAATTTAGAGACGAAGATGTCATGTGGGACGGTGTCCCATGCTTTGCACGAGTCCAGGTAGATGATGTGCTTCCTTCTTCCATCCAGCAGCAGGGGTCCCTGTGGATATACAAAGGGGTGGGTCCTCTGCTGCCCTCCCAGCTGCTTACTTGCATAAAAGGCTAGGGCAGCAGGGCCACCTCCTTACCTGCTTTCCACCTGGGAAGAGGCAGTTCTTCCAGCATTTACAAAAATCTCTTTGATAGGATCTCCCTGGCACCTGCAGATGTGCCAGGGCATCTGAGTGCTGCTTCTGGAGATTGCTCAAGCAGACACTGTGTGTAAAAGCATCTTCTGGGTTAAAATAGCCTCCTTGCCCCTAGGCTCATGGGAAGGACTCGTGTCTCTAGGTGGTCCAGAAGATCTTTGGGCTTCAAGAATTTCTGCCGGCAATGTCCAGCTTGCACCAGAGTAAACCCAGCTAAAGGAGCACAGGGATGCCAGGAACTGGCTACCTCTTCTTGGGGCTTCTGGTAACTGCTGTCTGACAAACAGAAAATGTGTGTTACTAAATCCATTTTGGCTTTCTCTTCCACGCCACCACTATACCCTGTTGCCCCCCTTTGGAGTGTTGCTGAGAACAGCAAAGGTTTGAGGCATTTTCACTTCCCTTGGCCCTAGATCTGAGCTAAACCAGGAGTCACAGAGGGGTTTGGTTTTCTTGAGGACTGCCTTTGTTTTCTTCTCCAAATGCTCTCCCTGCTCCTTCACGGGGATCTTGCTGCAGATAAACTGCAGCTGTAGCAGGAGCTCCAGCAGCCTCTGAAAGGGAGGTGAAAGAGAGGAAGGATCTGTCCTCCAGAAAGGAGGAAAACATCTCGGCATGTCATTCAGGCTGTAAATGGTTAAGCACTGAGATTGCTCAGAAGCAGCTTGCAAACTTGCCTAGAGAGCAGCACAGGCACAAAGTACCATCAAAAGAGCAAAATGACAGTTTGGCACTGGAGGGCTTCAGAAGCTAGAAGAAAATATTTGGAAAAAAAAAAAATATCCATGAGGAAGTTCCCACAATGGCTGGGAGTGAAAGCCTGATCCACTTGCAGATTGGGGGGGTTCCCAGCCGGTGTCATCTCCATCCCGCCCCCCCGCTCTGTCCCTGTTTTGCTTGCTCCCGCCCTCCCACCGAGTGCAGTGGCTGTGGTGGGTGGGTACCCTCCAAGACACCTCAGGGGACAGGGACCTTGGTGGCTTCTTGGCTGTGTTGAGAAGACAAGGAGAAGGAGAAATGTCAGGGTGTCACCATCCTGGGACCCGGGGACACATCAGCTGGAGGGGACATGGGCAGCAGGGGGAGGTCAGGCAGGGTGGCAGCTTTCTCTCTGCTTGCCCTTTCCACTGCCATGGTCTGAGAGCAGCTGGGGCCACTTGGGATGTTCAGCTGGAGCATGCACAGCATCCTGCACCCAGGGATGGCTGAGCCAAGGGACACCCACGCACGGCACTTTCCTTCCCGCCTCACCATCTCTTGGCTCAGAAATGCTGGTTTGCCACTGTGCATAGGAGGGGACCTCCTGGAGTTGTGTTGGAGCTGGAAGGGAGCCCAGGTCCATTGCCAGCCTCCTGTTCATAGACCCTGGGAGTTTCCCACTAAGCCCCAAACAGCCCCAGGACCAGGTGCATGATGCCATGCACCTTTGCATCATAAAACATCGGAAACAGCGTGTTCTCTTGTAAAAGTGTATATTAAATCCCATGGAAAGGCTCCTAGAAGTTTTAAGTAAACACAGTACACTGAGGGTGCTGCTGGAGTAGAGAATCATGGAATTATGGACAGGTTGGAAGGGACCTTTCAAGCTCATCCAGGCCAACCACCCTGCAGAGAGCAGGATCATCAATAACTAGAGCAGGTTGCTCAGAGCCACAGCCAACCTCACCTGCAATGGTTCCAGGGATGGGGCATCGACCACCTCTCTGGGCAACCTGGGCCAGGCTCTCACCACCCTCAGTGTAAAAGATTTCTTCCTTCTCTCCAGTCTGAATCTCCCCTCTTTTAGTTTAAAAGCATCACACCTTGTACTGTCACAGCAAGGATAATATATTATAACAAATATAACAAATTATTTCCTTCAGCGTTCAAAATGCATATGTTTAGTGATCACTGTTGTTCTAAAAAGCTGCTTTTTCCCCTCTCTCGCTCCAGTCACCACAGGCAGCTCCTGAGCCGCTGGCCATGCGCTAAAACCAGCTGGCTGCTTGGACACTGCTATTCCTGGGGTGTCTCCTGGAGGGTGTTTTGGACCCCAAAGAGGTCCTTCCCATTACAGCAGCTTTTAGGTATGTTGCTTGATTTGCAGTTCAGTTAATATCTCACAAGAAACTTTTCCAAGTTCTCCAGGGCTTTTCTCATCTTTTAGCGAGAGCATGCTTCTTTTGCAGCCTGCTCTGAGGCTGTCAGAGCAGGTGCAGAGATGCACCCTGTGGGGGGGTGCTTTGGTACCCATCTGCTGCTTGCTGGCCCCACCAGGGCAGGTGTGTACTATGGTGGTGGGTGCTGCCCTGGGGCTATAGGACATCCTGAATTTGGGGGTGTTCCAAATTTGCTCCAGCCCCCACAGCGAGGAGGCAAGGGCACAAGCTGAGGGGTTCCCCAGGCCATGGGGCAGCCAACAAGCAGTTTTCCTTCTTCTCACCCTCCATAAACTGCTGGTTGTGCAAGGAACTTGGGACATGGCAGGGAAGAGATGATAGAATCATACAATCATAGAATGTTTGGTGTTGGAAGGGACCTTTAAGGTTAGTTTTGTCCAACCCCCCTGCAGTGGGCAGGGACATTTGCAACTAGAGCAGGTTGCTCAGAGCCACAGCCAACCTCACCTGCAATGGTTCCAGGGATGGGACATTCAACCACCTCTCTGGGCAATCTGGGCCAGGCTCTCACCACCCTCACTGCAAGACATTTCTTTCTTCTCTCCAGGCTAAATCTCCCTCTTTTAGTTTTAAACCATCACACCTTGTCCAGTCACAACAGGCCCTGATGAAAAGTCTATCCCCATCTTTCTGACAGGCCCCTTGAAGTCCTGAAAGGCCCCCAGAAGGCCTCCCTGAAGCCTTCTCTTCTCCAGATTGAACAACCCCAACTGTCTCAGCCTGGCCTCCCAGCAGAGGGTTTCCAGCCCTCCCAGCATTACTGGGGCTCCTCTGGCCCCTCTTCAACAGGTCTCTGTCTCTGCTGTGCTGAGGAAATCAGTTGGTAGTAGGGCACAACTTGCTAGACACTGCCCAGAGCCTGCCCACTAGAGCCTCTGCTCTGGAGGACAGCTTGTCCACCATGGTGAGGGCTTGACTTTGAAGACTTTGTGCCCCACATGCCATCTCCTCATTGCCTCCCAGGGCACATGTTTTCCCCTCAATCCTTTCCAAACCCCACATTTCACAGCTGCATGGGTTGCCCACAGCCCTCCCATGTCAATACACAGTTGGAGTAATAAACCTGAGACCTGTTTGTGCCCATTATCTTCCATCATCACTTCCATCGTCAAGGTGGGAATGGCATAGAGACCTGACAGGCAGCATCTCTGCAAGCTCTGGGTTTAAGACTTTAAGACCATCTTTGGGTATGTTTGGGGTATGATTGTCATCAGGGAGGGGACCAGTTCCCCCTCACAGCTGGTTTGCAGCTGGATGCTCAAGTGTTACCCAGCTGGGTGCATGGAGCCTGGGCCCAGGCTGGAGGCAGCTGCCCCAGCCAGGGCTACTCGGATCAGGGTGAGATACAGTCTGGCCCAGGGCCATGTATTTTTGAGCCTCCACTTACCAAGGTACAGAGCTTCTCAGAGATGCTGGAGGAGGGATGTGGGTGGGGAGAGCAGGTTTGGTTTTCTTCTGAGCCACCTCTGATATTGGAAAAGTTGCATCCGCATTTCAAACCCGAAAGCATCTCCTCCCCTTCTCCAGGGGCCTGGAGTGCCCCTGCATTGACCTTTCCCGTGCAAGGAACCCCCCAGGTTTTGAAACTTTAATGTCATAACCTGTTTGTCCTGTTTAAAGTGCAGGGTAGGGCTGGGGAGCTGACAGATCCTGAGCCTCCAGCTACCCCTCATCCTCATGGCTCAGCAAGGGAGAAAGAGGGGGGAAAACAACCCTTAGAGCCTCACATTTTTCTGTCTCAGGGTTGTTTTATTTTCCCCTTCAAAAACAGTAGCGACACGGCATTTGTTTGCAGATCTTGCCTCTGAGAGGGCAACTCAATGTGTTCTTTAGCATGTTCACCTGAAGGATTTTCTCCCAGACCTGAGCCCCTGTGTGAAGGCTGCCCACAACGGTATCTGAGATGAAAAGGCTCCTTCCCTATCTCCAAAATCAGGCTGGCATCTCTTATCCTGACCCATGTCAGCATCTTCTGCCCACAAAGCTGTGGGGTTGCAAGTGCTCCAGGAGCGTTCCAGCTGCTCAGCACCAGCACACCTGCCTGGGCAGAGGCACAGGTCAGTGTTTAGGGCTGGATACCAAAAATCCCCTCTTGCCTCATCATCCGGCTTCACATGCCACTGCTCATTCCAGGGCAGAGCCCACCAAAGAGCTTAAAGTACATGAGTTTTGGTGCTTATGTAGAATGTGATGCCCTTGATGGCAATGCACCGGGAGCATACATGTGCCATGTTGCTTTGCTGGGGGATGCTGAGCTTTGGTGCTCAGCCAAACATACACCTGGAAAACAAGTGCTGTTTCCATAGACCATGTGTCTACACTCCTTTGACATGCTTAAGGACGGAGGGAGGCAGTGCCTGGATGCAGTGCAGTTGGTATCCACAAGATAAAGGGTCAGAAGAGAAATAAATCACATTTTTCATGTCACCAGTGCTGTGTCCAGCACATGTCTTTTCTGGGATTTCTGTCACTCCAGATGTCTGAGATGTTTGATGCAATTTATCACTTGAAAAAAGCATGAGGCTTCAAAACTTTCTTAAAAACACAGGATTTTTACCTGTTTAAGGCATGACAGAATTGGTCAAGATTGCTTTTGAATACCTGAGATCCTACATACTTGTAATATAATTGTAGAAATAAGGGGATTATGTTTTGTTCTATTCTTTAATGATGAAGATTGTGCCGGTGTATCGGCTTGTGGCTGGATGTGATAAAGCCTGTGCCAGGCTCAAAGACAAATGAGGTCAGGAGTGGGCCAGTACTGAAGCCCTGGATGGTGCCAGGGCTCCCTGGCTGCAGGACTTGCGAGCCCACAGATGAGGTCAAGTTTATTGGTCAGGATCTGGCCTGAACCTGGTATGAGTAAGATGTCTGAGAAGTTGGCCAGAAAATATTTTACAAGCCACTTGATGTGGCAGTGGGCAGTTACATGTTACCACACCTTGTTTTCTTCAGCGAGTTCCTACGACTCCTTTTGGAAACGCGGTTTTAGCCTGAGTACAGATAGGAGAGTCCTGCTGCGCGCACGCAGGCACGTAGAGAGGTGAAGCCGTAGGACTTGGCACCTCCTGGGGAGGTGGCGTGCAAGGCTTAGGGGCTCCACACGTGCCCAAAACAGTGCCAAACGCTTTAACCTTTTGGTAGTGGCAAACAGAAAGCCAAGCACTGCGGCCACCCGACAGGAAACATCTGCAATCAGGGAATCATAAAGCAAGCCGCTCGTGTTTTATCCCTTTTCTTTTTTTTTTTTTTTTTTTTATGACAAAAATAAAACGATAAGTTCACTTTGAAACTTGTTCTTGACTTTAGCACCTAGGAACTTAAAACAAACTGGTTTATGCCTCCTCCCCCCCCCCCAATATCTCTGCTTGCAGGTGGCAGAGGCAGGCTCAGCCTGATAAGATTACTGATACAGGGGCAATGCGGTACTGAGCAAATATGCTCATTAAGCAGGAATCTTAAGAAGTTTGGGATATTTGCCTAATGCCCTCCTCTTCTTCCTTCTCCCTATTGTCACAGGGGCCAGGCAGTAGCCAGTGGCACAAGGAGGGTGAGCAGAGGAGTCAGGGAGGGCAGAGCCAGGCTGCCCAGGCTTGGCCCAATCTCAAGGAGGCACAAGGGGAGCAGGATTCAATGGATTCCTTGTCATCAGGACTGCAGCCCAGGCTGGATGCAAGGTTCCAGGGCTCGTCCAGTGAGCCTAAGCTAGGCATCTACATCAGGCTGGCTTTGGGACTGCAGGTCTGAAGAGACCACTGTAGAGTACCTCCAGACTTATGGTCATTGTTGCTCAGGCAGGACAATAACTTCCTCTGGGCTTAGTATGTGATAAATTTCTTAGTCATTGGGAGCCAAGATAGGCGGACAGGCCTGCAACAAGCACAGCTCTGTTCCACCTTTATTTGAAGGCCAGCTGTTAAGCAACCAATTTTTCTTGGCCTTGTTAGTGGCTTAGTGGTTGCACCAGGCATGTTTCACTCTTGCCTTTTTCTTTTTGAGGGGTGTAAAATTGTCACCGTGAAAGGAAATTAGTTTCTTGAACTCATTTCTCTCTGTTTTCTGCTTTTTGGCCAAGCATTTTTATGTCTGGATTCCAAGCTTCCTTCTTCCTTATTTTTTGTTAATTAAAATAGTAGTAACTGCCAGTTGCCAGAGTGGAAATACATGGGGGGAGAAAAATGACTGCCCATCAGAGATGGGGTGTCCTCTGCCTCCTTTCTCTGCTCCTTCCCTGCCCAGAGAGAACAGGTGAGACAGCTGGAAACACTAGGGCTCAGGGGCTGCTCCACCCCCCTCAGTTTGGTGTTGGACTTTTACATGTCATTGGTGAAATATAACCCTAAAGAGCATAAATGTGGAAGGTTTCAGCTGAGCTAGAAGGACCACAGGGAGAACAGCTCCAGGTCAGAGAGGGCACAGATTTGGGAAACTTAAAGTCCTTCATGAAAGAGTATTTCTGATGTCTACAGGAGTTTATTCATTACCCAGCAGCAGTAACACCACCAAGAAAGAAGTTGAAAGTGGGACTGGTACAATTTGGTATATTTATAACTTGGTTTGATTATATTTCTCAGCTCTGAACTTCCTTTGGGAATTTACCGGTGGGTGAGGATAGGACCCAATCTCCACAGCTGCACCCCTCTCCATGCAGTGTGTCCTCTCTCCAGGACAGCCTTCTCTTGCCACGGGGCTCCTCTCTCAGGTCCATTGCAATTACTTAGGGTGAAAAATAACATGCAAACGCATCGTTAGCATTCAAAGCGCCCTGCAGCATCAGCTCGAGGAACTGCTATATGACAAAGCACAAAGACTGCAGATTACAGCCCATGACAGCGGGCTTTGGCATGCCCTGTGATTTGCCCAGGGAAGCAATACCAGATGTAAACACGAAGGCAGCAGGATCTCTTTTGCATGTTAACCGAGCAGCCAGCACAAATCACGGACACAGGCACGCCAGCTCCCTTTCAGTGAGCCTCCAGATTTGCTCCCATGGTCTGTTCTGGGAGATGTTTCACCTCTGTGTCCTCTGCACCTGGGAGGCTTATCCTCATACTGGCTCAGGTACTTCTCCTTCACCCACACAATCAAAACCACCCAGATTTCCCCATCACCTCAGTGCAATGCACCATTTGGTGCTCTGCAAAACTCTCCTCCACCAGCAAGACGTGGCTTGAGTGGACAGACAGGAGATCTTCACAGATCCCTTACCAAAAAAAGAGTGGCACCTCTTTATGTGCCATGCTGAGGGTTGCACAACTGAGTTGCAAGGTGACAAGGCAAGGTGTCATCTAGCATGGAAACGCACAACCCCGCAAAGATATGAAGCAAATGGGAAAGGATGTAGAAAAACAGAGAGCACAAGTGAATGATGGGAAAAAGGGTTGGTGTGGCTTGGAGGGATGGAGGATGGATTGAGGTGGGCAAGGGAGCACAGGGCAGGGCAGGGCAGGGAGGAACAAATGGCACCGATTGGCCCCTTCCCTTGCTGGACCCTCAGTCACTGTCTTCACAAGCTGGTGAGGGAAGTAATGTCTCTCCTGCAGCAGCAGAGATGTGGCGGAAGCAGACCCCTTTTGCTGAAAAAATCATGGGGTGTCAGCCGTAAGCAGGGTGTTGGTTGGGCCGTTCTGGAAAACAAACAAAAAACCACCCCGAGTGAAACTCTCTGACATTCCAGAAATAACAAATCTGCATCCCTCAGTGTCTAAATCACACAGGCAGGAGCTCAAGCTGGAACACGCTGGCTGGTTTCTGCCCTGCGCCGTTCTAGCCAGCTCTCCAAAGCAAACCGAAAGCCCCGGCTCCTCCTCCCGGGGAGCTGAACAAGCAGCAATAAAGAAAGACGCCCTGAATTACTGCAAGCAGAAGAAGCCTTGCTCAAGGCTGTGCGGTGCCTCAGCAGGGATCCATGTAAAGCAGCCGGCATGAGAGGACGTGACACGACCTGCCGCAGGAATTGTACTGAAACTCAGAGCATGTCAGAGCAGGAGAGCATCAGGGCAATGACTGATGAAGATTAGCCTAGATAGTGAGGAGGAATGGTATGTCAAAGAAGGAGGGGGGAAGCGATATGGCTACAGGGAAGGGAAGGCAGGGTGGAGCCAGCGATTCGGGCTGGTGCCCTGCCAAGGTACATATATGTTAATTGAGCAATCCTGTTCCTCAGCTTCCCTGGCAGGTAACAAAAGGCATGCACACTTCTCTGGAAGGGGAGGATGAGGAATGCTCCACTGGCAGCATGGAGCCAGTCCCCACGGGATGGGCCAGTGTTCGCTGCTGATGCTGCCGAATGATAGGGGATCTTCCTGGAGTGAGAATAGAATAGAATAGAATAGAATAGAATAGAATAAAATAGAATAGAATAGAATAGAATAGAATAGAGCTAAACTAAACAAAAGCAAAAGAAAA